>QLTV01002469.1:405322-422421 GCA_003457575.1 Thermophis baileyi
GAGGTCTGTAAGGGGCGTGCATAAGCGCACCAGCGTGCCTACCGTCCCTGTCCTAATGTTCCCTTTTATTTTTATTCATATTCATTTCCTGTATTCAAATCATGTTTATACTTATATGTACTTTATAATACGTGTTTGACAAAATAAATAAATAAATAAATAAATAAATAAAGAAGACCATTGTAGCGTTTTAGCAATAATTTATTCCCTGATGCCAGCCAAGTTTCAACAGATACATGTTTAGACAAGTGAACTAACCCACGTTTGGAATTAACCAGGACGGGAGAAGAAAAGGAGATTGGGAGTCAGTGATTGGCATAGATTGATGTCAGGTTCTTAAAGCCTATTTAGAAGTTGCAGTGAACACGTTTGCTACATTTTGAGAAATTATTATACAAGAGATGGAAAATTAATTAATTGACATGTTCATAATCAGTCAGAAAAATTAAAAATCTATCCAAAACTGAGGTGACAATCAATTCCACCTCACATACAGTAGTCAGGTATCTCGGAATATTTGTCTCCTGTAAAAGTATTTAGCAAAAAGCTGCCCTTCCACCAACATACTTGATTTTATATTGTTACCTGTCTAACATGGAATAAAACAAGCTGATCGTCATTCAACACTAAGCAGCTCGGAAGTCACCGTACTTTTCAGTTTTTCATTCTAAAAGGGATTCGGGTAACTCACATTCCACTCACCAAGGGGGAAATCTAAATCTCTCTATCCATTTAATTTATTTATTCAGCCATCTTGATATTGTCTTTATTTTTCCTCTCAGGCTCAGAGTTTGAAATTAGGAACAGTACAACATTCAGCTTCCATATTCCTTCAGCTGACAATAACACTGATGTTTTAAACTTTAGACAAGGATAACATTACAACGACATCCTAGCAATTTCCTTTCCTTTCCAAGGGATCATATCAGAAGCATTAAATGATCAGTCCTCAGCTGATGAGGTTGCGACAAAGTGATGTAAGGAAAAATAAAGGATAAGTTAATTAAGTGACATGCAGGAATTATGATAAACAAATTGACCTCATTCCTGAGGTAATACTGAGGAAACAACTGAGACTGATTCAGGAGTAGATCAGCAAAAAAGCAGGTATTTCTCTTTCCCATAGGCATAACTAGGCAACCAATGAATCATACTGTAGAGAAAACTCTTACTTATTACTTAGAATTTCATCACATTTAGTATCAGGCTATACATTATATTAAATATGCAGCAGTGACCTTCCCATCTCCCCTGTGTGCAGATCAGGATCATTATGAAAGGTCGACATAAATGGAAATCCCCTAAATCTATTCCCTTCTCTCCTCTCCTCTAATGAAATCCAACACTTGTAACATTTCAAATCTCCACACCGCAGGCAGTTCACAAAAGAAAAGAACTCTCAATTTTAAGTTCAGCATGCACTGGACAAGTTTTAGGAAGGGAGGAACTGGGGCCATCATCCTAATCCAGTTTGGAGCATCATACATTTATTTGGAGTGGTGGAAGGACGACCTGAATGGGTATCTAATACTCACAATTTGTATTTGGACCCTTAGGGTAAAACTGACTTTTCCTTAATGTCAACCCTCCTAGCTAAACCAGACAAGAAACACAACTAGATGAACCAATTCTACTTTATACATTGACAGAATCTTGAAAGTCTGAAGGTACAAACTTCCTATTGCCAGTTTTAACTGCATGATCCATTAGGGTGGGTCCTTTCTTTCTCTGAATATTACATCAGTAGGGACTCCTGCTTCTCCTGTCTAATTGTTTTCTAGGCTGCATGTCTTCCTCTCCTTCCCCAAGGTCATCCACACATCCCATTACTCTTAAGAAATAGCTCAGCATTGTGGCTGCTATTACAAACATGATATTAATGTGCATTTTTCCTGTGTATATGGCCTCCATTTTTCGTGCTAACACCATTATATCAAGGATTCTTGATAAGTCATCAATTTTCCCATTCTTCATATGAGATTTTCATATGCAAAATTCAGGCATATTAGAGGCTTTGTTTCCTCTTGATGGCTTTACTTTTGATTTGACAGGAATGAAGTGTCCATTTCCATGCGCTGTCACATAGAAATGCAGCATGTAAACTGCGGAATATTTCAGGCACCAAATGCTATTATACATCAGCTGTCAGATAAATGAGAGATGTATCTCTAAACCTAGCTTTCTCAGATATTTTGGAGTTTAGATTTAAGCACCCTCTCCGGTCATAATAAGACTTATGGGAACCGAAATCCAGCATATCTGGAGGTAACAAGGGTGGGGAAAACTGCTTTGACTCCTTTTATTCATTATTCCTTTTTTGTTGTTGTTGTTGCAAAATATTCCTACATAAGAACCCTCTCCTCTTGCTTAACTCCACCACCTTGTCCTATTATTACAAAACATCCTTGCCTAACTAGCCACCTTCTTAGGAGATCTCAGACATGGCACAGAGGGGAGTGAAATATTCTATCAACTCCCACTAGTGCCTCCAGAAAATTAAAGACCTAAAAATAGAAAAGATGAAATTATGGTTTCATCTGATGCCACAGCATTCTTCAAGTCCATAGACTCAGAACTAGTGAAAGAAACCATGGCAGCAGTGTTACACCACACACCCAATCTAACCAAATACATTAAGATTGAAATACCCAGAATCATGGACCTCATCAACCTTTGTCTCACTACCTATTTCCAGTTTTCTGGACAAATATACCAACAAATCAGAAGGACGTCCTTGGGATCACCAGTCTCAGAATTTATACAGAGACTGTAATGCAGTGTCTAGAAATTATGGATCCAGTACGTAGATAACACCTTTGTCATGCTAAAAAAGGAACCACTAGAGAAGACACATAAAACTATCAATGTCTTCAAAGGACTAACATTCACAAGGGAAGAAGAAAACAACACATTCATCTTCTTTTCAACAAAGAAAATGATGGCAAATTAAAAACGCAGGTCTATTGAAAAAACACCCCACACTAAGCAAGTGCTCTGCTACCAAAGTAACAGCCCAACCTCCCACAAGAGTAAGAACATTATTCAGACAAATACAAATGCACTGTAGAACAACCAGAAAAAGGAAACAGATTTTCTATATAACATCTTCCAACAAAATGGATACCCACACAACTTTACAAAAAAAGTGGCTGACCACTCGATCTACTAGAGCACAACCAGCACAAGCTATGGAAAGGATAACACTACTGTACATCAGAAACATCTCCAAACAAAATATCAGACTATCACAATCACATGGCATCACTGTAGCACATAAACATCTTAAGTAAACCAAAAGACTCAGTAGCCCAAGAAATTAAAAGCAGGAGTCAGCTACTGCTTATGAGTATAAGGACTGCAACAGCCATTAAGCAGGACAGTCAGGCAGAAGACTAGCAGAGAACATTCAGAGAACAACTAGCAGTCAAAAGACACAATAAAAACTCCTTAATCTCACAATACATGGACAAACTCATAGTTTCAACTTGGAATCTGTGAGCAACCTAGACCAAGCTAAATACAGAAACACTAGGGAATTCCTGGAAGCTTTGGATTCAGACAAATCAGCCATCAGTAGACAGATAGAAATAAATCATATTTCCATACCATTCAAAAGAGACAATAAGAAAACTAGGAGGAAACAAAAAGACCAGAACACAGCAAACACCTAGATAAGCAGGGATTAGTGCTAGGCAAACAAGCAAACAGAAAACTATACCCTAATCAGGAACTATCAAGAAGAAAATCACATCCCCACCAACACTGAGAGGGCAAGCTACTGTATATAAACAGGGAGCAAACCCCATACTTAACTGCACCGATGATGTTTCTTAGTTGGATTAATGAAACATCTGCAACCAAACAACCAAACTCACAAGTACCTTGGACTCCATATATCCTCTTTTATGGAAAAGTAAACTTCAGCTCTATAAGTAGCAAAAAAAAAAAAAACCCAAAAAAAATCCTAATTAAACAACCAGACCACCTTCTTGGTTTAAGCTACCAAATGGAGTATTATTTTTTATCAAGAGGCGCTGTAACTATTCCAGTTATATGGTAAGCTTTAATTTAATTCAATACTTTAATTCTCTATTACTCTTCTCTGTAGAATAGCCATTTCAGTTCCTGTACTATATATAATAGCTTATAGTTAGAAAATAAATAGTTATTTTCTGCTCCTAAAATTTCACTTTCTTTGAGGTGAGTGCTCACATCACTCACTCTTTTGAATTTGTTCAAATCCCATGTTTGTGGTTCTTAGACATTGTGAATGCAACTCCTGAGATGCAAACAATTCCACAATGCTCTTTTGTCCTTTCCCTTGGTCACAAAATGGTCACTTTGTGATAGCACTTATGGGATGCTCTGCAAAACAGGTCACTTCCAACTTTGAAATAGTTTTATGAAATTGCACTGTATATAAAGAGATTTCTCTTGGGCACACTAAAAATACAATTAGAAGTTCTTGAAATGTGTCTCTAAAGCAGCTGGTGTTTGAAACACAGATATCCCACTACGACTCTGTGCCCTTTATCCAAAAATAAAATCTAATTTAATGAGAAGGCCATTGTATTAGTGATGAGTTTCAAATAATGTTCGCATATGAAGCAGGTTGGCCTAATACTGCATGAAAACCATGCTGCCTCGGCCAGAGGTATTCTCACAACACAGCCAGAATTCTTGGCAAGTTAAACCTGAGAAAGAAATAAAATTTTATTCTTGTTCTTCGTTGCTGCAACTGACTTTTTAGTGTATCGACCCATAGTGAAGCAGAAATGCACACTATCTTTTCTGATTTTTTAAAATATTAAAATAGTGTTTAGAACAATTACCTGCTATAGTAGGCCTTTTCATGGGAGAAAAATACAAGCACAGCATGTTCACGCAATTACTTTGAAGGGAACCCCTCCCTCATACATTTCCATTTTATTTCCTGCTTCTCACTAAGTTATGAACAATCCCCCTTTCTTCCCAACATACAAAATAGCAGTAAGATAACTTTGGTAAAGTATTAGAATGACATTATGAAGAAAATAATTCTTTCCCTCTACTGTGGACTTCAAAGAGAAATGCCACTGCTTATGTAGTCAGCATGGTACCAGCTATGCACAAGAGGAAAATAGCAGGGGATTTGAGACAACCTAAGTATGCAAAACTACAAATAGTCTTTGTGGGGAAAAGCTACAAGGTTCATTTATTCTAGTATCTAGTTTCCATGCAAATGTTTTATGAAGGTCTTGAATAGATATAAAGGCGAGCTGATAATGATCTCCTGTTAAGTTTTTCTCTTTTTGAAACATCTTGCAAAACTGGTGGCAACAGCCTTGAGGGGGAAAAAAGGATAATCCCTGCTCCCTGTCAGATGAGACTATCCATGCTGGATCTACATATTCATGGAAACATCCCAGGAAAATACCACTGCCATCTGAATCAGAGGGAAGGATTTCAGAGAGTATAATCCTGAAAACCCTGTGGAATATCCTCCCACCAAGCTTCAGGTCTTCAGTAAATTGGCTATTGGGGCACTCAACTGTGTAATTACATTCTATGAAGAAAGGGTAGAAGTTAGTAGCAAGGTAATTTGTCTTTACCATAATTACAGAACTATTATTTAAATTGTACAAAATATGGGATCATATAATACAATAAGGTTATCTTATCAATAATCAATTAGGATCAACTGAAAGACTGGGTGAAAAATCAACTGATGAAGCTTCTTGAATGAGAAGAGAAATGTCTTCTTCTTCCTCAAAAAACAGTCCAGTTGCCATTAGAAGTGTGGGGGTGGGAAGCACCTTTGAGGCAACTATTACCTGGAGGACTGAGAATCTCCATAGACACTGGGTGAAATATACTACTGGATCTGTCCTTGGTCCTGAACTTGAAATCCTGCATGTTGTAGTTATCATTCATGGTTCTAATAATGCATATGTCAGATTCTTCCAGCAGCCATTCTACTTCTCTTTCTCATCTACTCTAAGAAAGGGGTTTATTAGACTAGTGTGTCCATCTCTGTCTTTGTTTATGTAATTTATTAGACATCTTCTATTGGAATGTTAGTGGCATCCCATTTAAGAAATTGGTCTACACTTGCCCAAGAGAACTGGAGCTATTCTCATAGGTTAACCTGATCTACAGTGCCCTGTATTTATTCATGTATTGTCTATAGCATCCACTTTTAAAATAAAACATTGTTTTTTCCAGTATTAAATTTCTGTACTATTTCTCTGCCAAATTTTGGAAGTAAAATATTTCCCCCAAAATTGTGTTTTTAATAAAAAATCTTTACAGACATTTTCATCTAATATTTTGTTGTACCAGCTATTTTTTCTAAGTGCCCATCCCCATTTCTCTCCTTGCAACAATCATCTGAGAAGTTGAAACCAGGAACAATATGCAGAAATTATATACAATCAATTATTAGGTCCCAATGACACTGAGCCAGTCAACTGTAACTACAAGTTGAACTCAGTGAAATCAAGCAAACTTCAAGAAGGGATGAATTCTTTTTCAATGAAAACTGTAACCTCATGACCAAAAATCAATGTAAGACCACATTTAGTAGTGGGGAAATAATGAAAAATGCCATTTTCTTCAGGCGTACATATTTCTTCAACTTCACTTAGTGAAAGGATTGAATCAGTAATGCTATGATACTTGATTAGCATGCACACTGAAATTACAAAAACAAAATCTACATCCTTTTTATATGCATATTTTTTATTATTAATCAATTTAATTTGTACTAGAACATGATGTAAGATGTAGACCATGACAGAATTCTAGGAATAGCAAAATGCAAAATAAATAAATAAATAAAAATCAACAAAAACATTAGAGCAAGCAGTGTAGCTTCCTTTGGAGAAAAGGTTTGAGGCTTTTTAGCACAGACAAATGCTGTGGGTGGAGAACATGACTCAGGCATATAAACGTACGCATGAGAGATTTTAGATAGGGAAAACTCATTCTATGAAGTTGAAGTGTCTGGGACAGATAAAGGAAGTACTTCCCAGCTAGTGATTGTTATCAATATGCTCATCTTTAAAAGGCAATTAGATACATCCATAGAAGGTACATTTATCAGTATATCTTAGTTCAGTGATGGCGAACCTTTTCGGCACTGAGTGCTGAAACAGGAGCACGCGCAAACATTTTTGGCACCGAGTGCCAAAATGGGTGCGCTTGCGCACATGCGTGCCCACGCCAAAAACCAGATAATCTGGTTTTCGGCAAACGCATGTGCACCAGCTACCTGGTCTGCCAGTTTCTGGCATGCATATGTGCGTGAAGACTAACTGTCTGGTGCGCATGCGCCGGCTCTGCCTTGCCTTTCGGGGGTCCTTGTCGCCTCCCTCCACTGGAAAGCTGGAGCCCCTTCCCAGCCTCAGAACAAGCCAGCACAGCCCCCCTCTCCTGCCACTTCTTCCAAGAGAGTGCAACCGCTTCCCAGCTGGCACACCTCTTACTGCTTCCTGGGACTGCTTCCTGGCTGCGCGTCTCCATGCGTGAGTAGCTGCGTTCTCCGGTGGCTTCTCCTCCTGGCTGCTCCAGCATCCCAACTGGAAGCAGCTGCATGACAGCCACCACCGCCGCCGGGGGCGAGGAGATGGTGGTAGCGAGGATGGGCGGGCTGGGGCTTCCCTCCCTTCCCGCCCAAATGGGCTTCTTGCATGGCCCCAGCCCTCCAGCCCATGGCACATCCGTGGTCCGGAGCACCTGGCTGGCTCGGGTGCCCCAGAAGAGCAGCAGCAGCTGCAGGGGGAAGGGCAGGAGCGACCGGCTGGCTCGGGCGCATGGGGCAGCAGGGCAGCATGTGCTGGCTGGGCGGCTGGCTGCCCCGCCGGCTGCTCCTGCCATCGCCAGGGAAGTGGCAGTGTGAGAACCGCCACCACCGGGGCGAGGGGCGAAGGGCGAGGGGGCACGCCAGAACCCAGAAGAGGAAGGGGAGCAGAGCTGCTGGCCAGGACGGGCGGGGCAGGCTTTCCTCCCTCCCTCCCCACCTGAGCAGGCTTCTTGCACGGCAACAGCCCTCCAGCCCACGGCGCATCCGCAGTCCAGAGCACCTGTCCAGCTCGGGCGCCTCAGAAGAGCAGCAGCAGCAGCAGCAGCGGCAGATGCAGGGGGAAGGGCAGAAGTGACCGGCCGGCTTGGGTGCATGGGCCAGCATTTGCTGGCTGGGCGTCTGGCTGCCCCGCCCACTGCTCCTGCTGCCGCAGGAGAAGCAGCAGTGCGAGAACTGCCACTGCTGGGGCTGAGGCGGTGGCGGCAGCAAGGACAGGTGGGCTGGGGCTTCCCTCCCTCCCCACTGGAGGCCTGGGGCCACGCAAGAAGCCCGCTTGGGTGGGGAGGGAGGGAAGCCCCGGCCCACCCGGCCTGGCCAGCAGCTCTGTTCCCCTTCCTCTTCTGGGCTCCGGCATGCCCCCTCGCCCCGGCAGTGGTCGTTCTCGCACTGCCGCTTCCCTGGCATTGGCAGGAGCAGCCAGCGGGGCAGCCGGCCATCCAGCCAGAAAATGCTGCCCTGCTGCCCCATGCACCTGAGCTGGCTGGTCACTCCTGCCCTTCCCCCTTCCCCCTGCAGCTGCTGCTGCTGCTGCTGCTGCTCCTGCTGCTGCAGCTGCGCAGGAGGAACACCGGAGACAGCGCACCAGCCGGGAAGCGGTCACGCTTCCTTGGCAGAAGTGGTGGGGGGATGTGTGGGGGCCGGCCAGCTCTTCTGGGGCGCCTGAGCTGGCCAGGTGCTCTGGACCGCAGATGCATCGTGGGCTGGAGGGCTCTGGGGCCATGCAAGAAGTCTGCTCGAGTGGGGAGGGAGAGAAGCCCCAGCCCTCCCGTCCTGGCCGACAGCTCTGCTCCCCTAGGAAGTGACCGCTGGGATCCCCCTCCGCATCTTTTGGCACGCGTGCCCATTGCTCTTGCCGTTGCTGGTCTTCACGCGCACATGCATACCAGAAACCAGAAGACCAAGTGGCCGATGTGCATGCGCGTGCTGGAAACAGGAAGATCATCTTCCTGGCATGTGCATGTGCACTGGGCGGCTGCTCTTCTGGTTTCTGGCATGCCCATGCATGTGAAAACCAGCTGGCCGGTGCGCCGGAACCCGGAAGAGCAACGGGCGATGGCTCCGCATGCCTGGAGAGATGGCTCTGCGTGCCGCGTGCCATAGGTTTGCCATCACGGTCTTAGTTGATTCATTTACATAGCAGCTCTTATTATGAACCACAATCCTGAGCTGCTCACAAAATAATAGAACATAAAAACACACAACCACAGTAGAAATTCCCTGTATCCTGGGGCAATAGTCTCCCATAATCTTTGCAGTCTCATTCTTCCCCATTGCTTGGATGCATAATGAATCATATTTTGAAGCAACATACTATCAAAACCAGGAAGATACCATTGTCTTCATGGTCTATTTGAATGAATCCCTGAGGCATGTGGTTGGTAAACGGGGAAACAGAGTGCCCTTGGCTTATACCTAAGTCTTTTATACTCTTATATTCCTTGGCGTACATCCCATTTATTTCCACTTTGCTTTTTTCTGCTACACTGACTGTTTGTGTATTAAGAGTTTGTTTAGGGCAGGAATGACAACTTAGGCCAAAAAAATAGCAATAGCAATAGCGCTTAGACTTATATACCACTTCACAGTGCTTTACAGTCCTCTCTAAGCAGTTTACAGAGTCAGCATATTGCTCTTCCAACAATCTGGGTCCTCATTTTACCCATCTCGGAAGAATGAAAGGCTGAGTCAATCTTGAGCCTGGTGAGATTCAAACTGCCAAATTACAGGCAGCCGGCAGGCAGCAGAAGTAGCCTGCAGTACTGCATTCTAACCACTGCGCCACACAAATCCTTGTGCTATGACTTACATGCTGACTGAACTAGGCCAATCCTTATTTACATGCTGATTAAAACACAATTTTCATTACTGCACCACCAAAAATCATGGATTGTAATCCAAGAAGCATGTTAAATCTTCTGCAGGAGTTGATAAACGTATTAGTTCATTCATGGTATGAAGCTGATGATCTGAAAGAATTCCAGACAATTCTGTTTGATAAGCTAAAATGGAGGTACAAATTTCAATTTATTGCTAATAGAAATTGAAGTTTCTGAGTTCAATGTAAGAAGTAGTTTGCGGCATTTCATACAAATTACTTCTAAAGAACAATAATGTTAATACTCAGTTACTGTATTTTTTGGAGTATAAGACGCACCTTTCCCCCCCCTAAAAGAGGCTGAAAATTTGGGTGCGTCTTATACTCCAAATGTAGCTTTTTCGAAGCTTTTTTTCCAGCCCTAACAAGGTGCTAACGATCTTCCCCGCGGCTTTGCAGGCTTTTTTCATTGCTACTCCCTCCGAAGGAGGTTTTTTCCAGCCCTAAGTCTTTGCAGGCTTTTTTCATTGCTACTCCCTCTGAACAAGGTTTTTTTAAGCCCTAACCAGGGGATAAAATAATGTGCTGAAGCTGATCAGACTAAGGACGCTAGCCAGATGAATACCTGGTAGGCAGATTTCCCCCCCTATTTTCCTCCCCAAAAACTAAGGTGCGTCTTATACTCCGGTGCGTCTTATACTCCAAAAAATACGGTATTTCAGTTGCAGCTACAAAGATTTAGTGGTCTTTAGAATCTTATCACATTGTTGGTATATTACTGCACAATAGCAACAGTAGTTTTTTGTTTTCACTTTGTGATGTACCAGTAAAAGTCTTGGTTACACTATACAGGTAGTTTTTGAATACCTTTATCACTTTCAATGCTATCTATCTACATGAACAGAAACTGCATATAAGATGCTCAAAAGCATTTTAACATCGTACATGAAACTCTGAAAGAAAAAAAAAGCCCAAAGCTTTGTTAGCAATCAAACCAAGCCTTTATTCTATTTTTTTTTACCACCTACAAATTCAATTCAGAATCAATCAAAAACTTCTGCTTCAGCACAGCAGAAAGAAAAAAAGCAATTAAGAATTGCTTAAGCGGAGCCAGGGGACATCTAAATACACCAGGTATTATTACATACCATCTTTGAACATTCACCCCTAGAATGCAAGGATCTGAACTCATTCATTCATTCACTCATTTATTCATCAAAGTACCAGTGGCAAACTGGAGGCTGTCCAACGACACAGCACCATGCTGACAGCTACAACAATATTGGATTGTGGGGCTCGCTCCATACCTCCATCAATGTTTTTATTCAGTCGAGTTGGAAAAGTAAGAAAAGAAATTTAAATTGGTGAAGGTAACAAAAACTGGCTCAGACTTTTTCAGAGAAGAAACATATTTAAATATTTACCAGTGCAATTCTTTTGAAAGTTGGGGTTCTCTAGAGGATGGCCCGGAAGGCGGCATTGGAAACGATGTTGCCAAAACTCAGGGAACCAAGGATTTCTTTTGTTGGTCTCCAGTCTTATTTTCAAAAAGTAGTCATCAAATGATAAGACTTCTGGAGACTGCAGCTTAATTGTGATGCCCCCACTTGCTTCAGCTTCATAACCTTCAATGACTTCATCTCTATCTGCCCATCCATCACTAGAAGGAGAGAAAAAAAAGCTACAGTTAGATCAAAGCATATATCCAAATAGTATTTAAGCAGAAGCTTTTTAATGCATCAAAAGGCCATGGCAATATAAAGAAAAACATGATTATATTATACCATCCCTTTCTCATCATTGCATTATTTAACATTTATTTCTTCCTCCAATAATATCTTATCTCTTGTTTCCCCAAATTATCAACATGGTGGCTATTATTCACGAGCTGTGGTGGCGCAGTGGTTAGAATGCAGGCTACTTTTGCTGACTGCCAGCTGCCTGCAATTTGGCAGTTCAAATCTCACCAGGCTCAAGGTTGACTCAGCCTTCCATCCTTCGGAGGTTGGTAAAATGAGGACCCAGATTGTTGGAGGCAATATGCTGACTCTGTAAACCGCTTAGAGAGGGCTGTAAACAGAGGTGGGTTTCAGCAGGTTCTGACCAGTTCTGGAGAACCGGTAGCGGAAATTTTGAGTTCGGAGAACCGGTAGCGGAAATTTTGAGTAGTTTGGAGAACTGGTAAATACCACCTCTGACTGGCCCCGCCCCCATCTATTCTCTGCCTCCCGAGTCCCAGCTGATCGGGAGGAAATGGGGATTTTGCAGTAACCTTCCCCTGGAGTGGGGAGGGAATGGGGATTTTACAGTATCCCTCCCCTGCCACGCCCACCAAGCTACGCCCACCAAGCCACACCACACCCACCAAGCCACGCCTACAGAATCGATAGCAAAATTTTTTGAAACCCACCACTGGCTATAAAGTACTGTGAAGAGGTATATAAGTCTAAGTGCTATTGCTGTTGCTGTTGTTGTTGCTGTTGCAGTTGCTGTTGTTATTGTTGTTGTTGTTGTTTTTATTTGTAGCAATAACCCCCTCCCAAGTCCTGCTATGCTACCTCACCATGGTGGGGGCAGGGATGAGTGGAGAAAGCTGGAAGTGTACGACAAGGGTACATATTCCCAGCGGGGTCACCCAAGGCATGAAGATTATCTCAGCTGTCCAGCTAAAGCAAGCGGGTACCTATATTGAGCAGTAGTGACATACAAGAAGATGCCAGAGACAGTGTCAAGGCAGAGGCATCAATTCATACTATGTGGGAGAAGGCAATGGCAAACCTGCATTTTTATATCAGGAAAATCACATGGATGGTGAATATAATGGTTGATGAAGGGTAAGAGAAGAAGAGGATGACCAGAAGCAAGGCGGGGAAACTCAGAGTGGTGATGAATGCATGGTTGAAAGACTTGAAGGACCAGATTAAGAAAAAAATTGTCAGGAAGACAATTTTATACTTTGTCTATACTTTACTTTACTATAAGAGGCGCAGTGGTTAGAGTGCAGCACTGCAGGCTACTTCAGCTGACTGCTAGCTGCAGTTCGGCGGTTCAAATCTCACCGGCTCAAGGTTGACTCAGCCTTCCATCCTTCCAAGGTGGGTAAACCGAGGACCAGATTGTTGGGGGCAATATGCTGACTCTGTGAACCGCTTAGAGAGGGTTGTAAAGCACTATGAAGCAGTATATAAGTCTAAGTGCTATTGCTATTGCTATTGCTTTTATACTTTTATACTTTTATACTAGTTTATACTTTGTCTATACTTTGCTTGTAATAATATATGCTCGACAAATAAATTAAATTAAATAATTAAATTAAATTAAATTAAATTAAATTAAATTAAATTAAATTAAATTAAATTAAATTAAATTAAATTAAATTAAATTAAATTAAATTAAATTAAATTAAATTAAATTAAATTAAATTAAATTAAATTAAATTAAATTAAATTAAATTAAATCTGTCTATGTGATTGCTAGTAGTTAACACTGACTTGATGGCACATAATCAATAAAAAGATACTAGCAATGTACAGCATTTCTACTTGGCTAGCACAGCTCCTGAAGCTGATCAGACAATTTGACCCAGAGGATTGTAGAGTAGAGTATATCCTAATATGATAGAATGGGGGAAAAAATTGTTCAGGATAGCCAGCAGGGTGACTGAAAGAAAGCCCACCTGCTATTCATGAACCACTGGCACTGGTTTGTCTGAAAAACAAATAAATTATTGCTCATTTGATACCGCAGATGAGAACCGACTGTGCTAAATATGGCGGGGTGGGGGGGGGAAAGGATCACTTGGGTGAGGGCATTTCTGGCTTTTTAAACGTTGGCTCACAAACTTTTAAGATCACAGTTTAGTGCATTCTTTTTTTCTGCCTCCAAAGACTCATAGCTTGGAGTTTAAGTCCAAATGTAAGTCAGACTGCATTTATTTTTTAATATGCATGATCATGTCACCAGAAAAACAGACTAGATTGGCATCTAAAAAAGTGTCTGCTGCCATCTAGAATGATACCAGCAGCTCTTTCTGTCACAGAAAGTGTTTAATTTGCTGGCTTCTCACAGCAGCCAAGCAGGCTACAAAATCAATGAGACTTAGCATAAAGAATTTACATATCTGACCTGAAGCCACTTCCAAAGGTTGTTCAAGATATTCAAGAAAGAAAAAAAAGTACACAGATTCCTTGGAAGGAGTACCTATTCACCTTGAAGCACAAAAATAATTTCATGTAGGCAGAACATCAGAAAGATTTTAACTGCTCCTTAAAGCACAGACAAGGCTGTGTGGATTCTGTGATCACTATAAAATTATAGTCAAGGACCTTAAGGATACTAATTTAAAGGATTCTGGGAAAATGAAATTTTCTAGCAGTCTATGGTCCTATGGTCTTTCTTGCAGACTTATAGCATACACTAGAGCAGGGGTGTCAAACTCGCGTCATCACGGCGTCGTCACGTGACGTATCAGGACTTTCCCCCCCTTCACTAAACCGGGCGGGGGAGGGGCAGCACGTGACGCATCTGGCCCAGGGGCCGCGAGTTTGACAGCCCTGTACTAGAGTTTCTCAAGTTTTGCAACTTTAAGCTGTGTGGACTTCAGCTCCCAGAACCCCCTGCTGGCTGGGAGAATTCTGGGAGTTGAAATACACCACAGGCCCAATTTCCAATCTGTATGGATTAGCCATAATATATGGCTGAATACTATTAAAATATAGTAAGACAGTATAACACTAAGGGCCTCAGGTTACAATAATCAAAGCAATAATATCAAGAAAGAAATATCTTCCTCATTTCCCATACCATTCGAAACTAAATCCAAACAAATTACAATAATTGGTGTCCAAGATAATATGATGATGCTAAGGCATGGATCTGAATCAAGGCTTCCCAAATTCAAGTTTAATTCATATTGGACCATTTTGCTGGGTGTCTGTTTCTTCTGATTTGCTTCTGAAAATCCAAACCTATCTTACAATGGTAAAATTAAAAAAGAGCTAAATTGTTTATGTTTTTTTTGGGGGGGGGAAACTAGTTGAAATCTGCAGACATAGGATCATTTTATTAATAAAATAAATCTGGTAAATTTTACACAAAATAGATGCATTTTTTTTGTTCAAGTAGCCTTCATTTCTTTTATGAGAAGCAGCTTATTACATTTTAGACAGATAGTGGAACCATAGTTTAAATGGAAATATCCATCACTGAAGGTATCTCCTATGATCAGGTACAACTTTCTGAATGATTCCCCAAATTGCAAGTAAAATTATACATTCTGTTATATATCATTAACATATCATAAATTCTAAATATTTGCCTTAAACATGCCAAATAGAAATAGCCAGACAGACCTCACCGTATTCCTAAGAGGTCTGTAAGAGGTCTGTAAGGGGTTGGTGTAAGCGCACCAACGTGCCTACCGTCCCTGTCCTAATGTCCCCTTTTATTCGTATCCATTTCATGTATTAATAACCATGTTTATACCTATATCTGTTATCTAATACATACTTGACAAAATAATCCCCTTCTAACTGATACACCATTCATTTTGTAGTTTCAGTCTGACTTGGTAAACTTACACTCAACAATGAAAAAATTCGTGTTTTATAAGGTTGTTGAAAATGTAAAGGCAGAGTCCTGGCTTGAAAGGTGTGTGTGTGTGTGTGTGTGTGTGTGTGTGTGTACGTGTGTACAAAATCAGCAATAGTAATCCTCAGTGTCAGGAAAAGAGAGAGAGAGAGAGAGAGAGAGAGAGAGAGAGAGACTGTTCTGTGATGTGTTTGCAACAATCAGGATGGCTGCCAGTTTTCTACAAGCAGTCCTAATTTGGTTGCTTAATGTTGCACAACTATGGCAACAGCTATATTCTTTTACTGGAACAAGTCACACAAGGAGAAGCAGTCCAAAAAAAGAAGAGTTTTCTCTTCCTTGGGATTCACCTGGGATGTCACCCACTGACATTATTCCATTTAATTAAAGGCTTCCCAAGGGGGTGTCCTTTTTTAGCTTCAAATGCTAATCACAGAACTCCATATCATATTCGGGGTCTTGGCTTAGTGCTTGCTGTATAAACAGATTCATTCTATGTCACAAAATTCAATTGGTGGCTTAGCGTATTGTCCTAATTCTTTACTGCTGCCCGTAACTTAGGGAAAGAGTCAATGTGAGAGTTGGATCACAACAGACAAAATGCTACACAGCTAGGTGGCGGTATCCAGCAGCCAGTGGTTGATTTTAGAAACTTCACTTGGTTAAATACCTTGTTACTATTTATATGAGAGACAACATGGGAATTCTAGAACTGTAGGCTGTTGAAAGTAGAAAAAATTATTCCAGAAGGAGACAATACAGTGTTTTATTGTTGTCTACATGAATGAAGGACCAACAGTTCCTTATCCTTGGCTTGATTAGAAGAGAATTCTTCAAATGTTTCTTTGGATTATCAACCACTGCAGCAGATAAATTACCTATGCATAGTTTTTGCACTGTCTGCTACTAGTGTACTATCAAATAAGGATTTGCTGTTGCATTTAATCTTATTCCCTATTTGTTATGTCTGCTCTTTGTTCATAGGGAAGGAGTAAATATAGTTACATTTTGCCAATTGCTATCGACTTTTATGAATCCTTGTCTTAATACCAAATCTTAAATCGATGAACTGATCCTGTAACAACCATACACACTTTTGTCTGAAAGACTGTCAGGCACAGAAATGGAAATTGTGGCACAAGACAGATTAATAATGCCCAATCACCATAGAATTCAAACACAATAGTGAAGAGGATTATTAAATAGTTACAATAAGAGGAGTCATAGGTGTATAGCTCTTAGAAAAGTACTCGTCCTTGTATATAGGAGCATATTTTCAAGCCCTGTTAAGCATAAGCATATCACATACATTGATAGCAGTGATGCTTTTATGAAAAGAAGTGGGAAGCAGGCAAGAAGTTGCAAGGATGAGAGAGCAAATGCTGAATACACCTAATGATTTGGAAAACGAATTAATGCATGCACACTTGCCTCTTTAAGCTCTTAATTTTAAAGTCAGGGCTTTAAAATAAATATAGTCTTGATAGTAGACAATATACATAGTTCAGGGTTGGTGTGTTATATTATTACATAGATTACATAGATTAACAGAGTTGGAAGGGACCTTGTAGGTCATCTTGCATCTTGCAGGAGACCCTACTACACCATTTCTGACAGATCGCAGTCCAGTCC
>QLTV01002469.1:428240-440923 GCA_003457575.1 Thermophis baileyi
GTGACGACCAAAACTGAATGCAGTATTCCAAGTGTGGCCTTACCAAGGCATTATAAAGTGGTATTAACATTTCACGTGATCTTGATTCTATCCCTCTGTTAATGCAGCCTAGAACTGTGTTGGCTTTTTTGGCAGCTGCTGCACACTGCTGGCGCATATTTAAATGTTTGTCCACTAGGACTCCAAGATCCCTCTCACAGTTACTACTATTGAGCAAGGCACCACATATACTGTACCTGTGCATTTTGTTTTTCTTGCCTAAATGTAGAACCTTACTTTTTTCACCATAGAATTTCATTTTGTTAGATAGTGCCCAATGTTCAAGTCTGTCAAGATCCTTCTGTATCTTAAGCCTATCTTCTGGAGTGTTAGCTATTCCTGCCAGCTTGGTGTCATCTGCAAATTTGATGAGTTCCCCATCTATCCCCGTCCAAGTCATTGATGAAGATGTTGAAGTGTACTGGGCCTAAAACAGAGCCTTGGGGTACTCCACTGCGTACTTCCCTCCATGTGGATGCAGTTCCATCTACACTGGCGCACACAAGACATTTATAAGCTAAGGAGAATAGGACATGTAAATCCTGCTTATGATGTTACCTAGTCTGGTAACGAAACGTTCAGAAACTAAATTAAAATGAGCTTGGAGAGCAAACCACTGCCAAACAAAGCTTCATCTGATGTGTGAATCAGATCACTGCATCTTGAATCATATACACCAGTTCGGAAAGAACACAGCACCACTGAAGAATAAATGGTTCCCGTTTTGCTACTCATACTCTCCTGTCAGTCTACACCCCCCCTTTGAGAATACCAAATTAACATTCTCTTTCTTTCTAGAAGCACTGCTGTCTTTGTACTTCTGCAACTTTGGGAGTTTCTCCAAAAACGCGCACACTGTTCTCTTACATGAAGTTGGTGCTGTGTGGATTATGTAAGAATGGATATTTTGACAATTAATGTTTTATTAAGGCAGGCACGTGGGAATTCTACAAGGAAATGTTGCACTATATCTGCTGCCCAAAGCAAATGTCATGAGGTCCACAGCATGCCAAGATTTCATTAAAACAATGAAACAAACCGTGAAACAAACACTGCTCCTTAGGTACTTGTATGCAATAGTGCAACACAGATGTAGAGTTTGCATTGCCGCATCACAATACATATTTGTGAGGTCCTGTCAGCTAAGCAGTGTTGGCTGGCGGGCCCGCGGGGAAGGGCCTTCTCTGTGGCTGCCCCGGCTCTCTGGAACCAGCTACCCCCTGAGATCCGGACTGCCCCCACCCTATTGGCCTTCAGGAAAGCATTGAAGACCTGGCTTTTCCGGCAAGCTTGGGGCCATTGATCTCGCAATTTGCGAGGTCCGGCCTTGAATGATATGTATGTATGTGACTGTTAACTGGTTTTCTTATATTTTATGATGTTTTAAATGTATTTTCTATACCCTGTAGTAAGCCACCCAGAGTCCTTCGGGAGTTGGGTGCCATAGAAATACAATTAATTAAATTAAATTAAATTAAATTAAATTTTGTCACTCCCCTCCCCCTACCTCGTAGATGCTCATATTTGTATTTATGCATATGGTTGAAGCCTGAGGAAATTTAAAGAAAACACCATGGATAAACATTGCTATTCTGTCCTTGGGCTTCTCCACATAATAAATTCATATGTTTGTTCATTCATTTGACTGAGTGAAGAAAAGCATTTTAAATATGCAGTCAGTCTGTATGTAAATCAAAGAAACATGAGGAGTTTGGATACCACTGAGAGTTGGCCTTTTTCTATGTAGTCATTTTGGGTTTTAATCCTTGTATATGAAAAACTGCTGGTGGCCTTCTACCACTGCACCATAGAGAGTATTTTAACTTACTGCATCTGTGTATGGTTTGCCAATTGCACAGTGGCAGATAGGACAGCACTCCAGAGGGTAAACATCATTGCCCAGAGGATCATGGGTTGCCCTCTCCCCTCTTTGGAAGAGCTTTATGGCTCCCGCTGCCTTAAGAAAGTTCAAAGCATTCTTAAAGATCCATCTCATCCTGGGCACTCTTTTTTTGAACTATTACCATCTGCAAGACGGTACAGGATAATAAAAACAAGGACAAATAGGCTGAAAAACAGCTTCTATCCCAGGGCAATAACCATACTGAATTCTACGGTATAGAGCAATATCAGGTTTTCAATTTCAATTATACAGAATGTAAAGGATGTATGTTTGCGTTTTTATTTTTTTTAGTTATAATGTACACTGAAGACGGCATGTAATTTCGTTGTACCATGTGCAATGACAATAAAGTAAAGTAAAGTAAAGTATTCAAGCTCTCATTCTCCTACTGCAAACTTTTTTTTAAAATCCATTCAGAGAAAAGAAGGAAAAAAAATTGAAAGGCAGAAACTAAAGAGGAAAATTTTGTAGCAATTTGGCAGGGAAAAGACTGTTTCCTGATCAACCTGGTACCCCATCATGGGTGTGTGCTTCCAGTGTATGGAAGTGAGTACATTGGCAAATAGGATCTATAAGATATCAGACCAAATGGATGATGCCAGAATGAATTAGCTAATGTCTCAGAGAACAAAAACTACATTTTAACAAAAAAAAAGGTGTGTTTTGTTTAAATTTTTATTTATTTATTTGGAAATTTTATATTGCCGCCTACCCGCTCACAATTTACTTCTTTTCCAACATCTAGGATTACAATTTTAGACTACTTCAAAATAATCTCCTCAATAGCAGAGCTACAAGCTATGAGCTGCTCCACAGAAGAGATATTTGATAATGGAATTCTGTTTAAGATGATGACACAGTCATGGTTGTTCAAAGTTGATTATCCCAAAGGTGCTTTTTCAAGAGGCAACTGGACTTTCTGGTTTTTCTTTGAAGATGTTTCGCTTCTCATCCAAGAAGCTTCTTCAGCTCTGACTGAGAATTTCCATAGACATCAAAGCTGATTAATTACAATTTGAGTATATATTGACATTGGATGACAAATAAGCATAAATAAAAATGTATTATGAAATAATTTTCAAATATCCATTTGTACAGTATATTTGAGATATGTTGGTGGTTGTCAGACTACATTTAAAATTCATTTAAAATTGAATTTTATCTTTTCTACTAATTTCATAGAAAGTCAGAATTATTTTATGTTATTACAATTATTTGTAAACTACTCAAATGCACTGAATCTCTTGCCAGTTTAAAACTAAGCAGAATAAAAGAAGCAACAATGAGAAAAATGAAGCACCCAAGAGAATTAAAATCTGTCCATTGAAACTCAGTAGTTACTGGGGTCACCTATCTTTTCATAAATTGGATCCAATTTATGTGACTCTCTCACTTTTTAAAGCTATTAAACAAACCTCATAAAATTAATAAAATCTCATGAGATGTTGTTATATAAGAAATCCTACGTCATGTAGAACTTGGTTACCCCATGAGATTTTAGCTAATTTTAATTCAACCCATTGCTATTATTTTGCTTTATAAATGAAGATAAATAACCATTAGCTGCTGCTGGTGTTATCACCACCAAGAGAACCAGGGGTGGGTTCCACTTACCTTCCCCACCGGTTAGCATCGCGTCGTTTTGCGCTCGCTCGCTCAGCTCACGCGCGCGTGTTCCCTCATGCAATTTTGCTTCTGCACATGCTCAGTAGCTGCAATCAGCCCGAAACACAGCTGAGGAGCTGATCAGCTGTGCTTTGGGCGAAGGAATAAAGGTCAGTATAAACCCAGGGGTGGGCGGGAGGGCCCTTGTTCAAGCAGCAGAACAGTAAAAAATTCACAAAAAGTTCCAAAAAAAAGATGGCAGTGCCCACGGACCGGCCCAGACAGAACCGGTTCCGTGACGTCACCCGCGGGGCGCTACCAGTTCAGGCGAACTGGTCCGAACCGGGAGGAACCTCTGCACATGCTCAGTAGCTGCAATCAGCCCGAAACACAGCTGAGGAGCTGATCAGCTGTGCTTTGGGCGAAGGAATAAAGGTCAGTATAAACCCAGGGGTGGGCGGGAGGGCCCTTTTTCAAGCAGCAGAACAGTAAAAAATTCACAAAAAGTTCCCAAAAAAAGATGGTGGAGCCCATGGACCGGCACCGACTGAACTGGATCTGTGACGTCACCAGCGGGTCACTAAAGGTTTGGGCGATCCAGTCCGAACCGGGAGAAACCCACCCCTGAAGAGAACGATAGCCATTGCATTAATGGTCTAGGCATAAAAGACCAAAAGAGTGTAAATGATTAGATAAATCAGTATTGTGTATGAAATTCTAACTCTAGAGCAAACTACTTAGATTTCTTGATTCAGGGTTGCTAGCCTACAATGATGTCAACTTGTAAAATTAGCTTTTAAAGTCCTAGGATTTGAGAGTTTAGCAAGCTCACAACTTTTTGGCTCCAGGATATAAAGCTCTCAGCATTACAATTGTTAAACCTACTGATTTCTTGCCTGTCCACCCAGCTGCTGAGATTAAATTTCTGAGGTGTCTTACTCATATATAACCATAGATCCAGTCCTCCCTTTCCCTTGGAATAATCTTCTCCAATTTTTCTAACATTATTTCTTTAGCCAGACTCACTGAACTAGTCACTGCCTCCATGGCATGCTATTTGTTTAATCTATCATATCTTTTGTTCATGGCTTTTAGCACACATGTGTTATTAAACAGCCACATTCTTGGTTGAGAAGCGGAAATTATCATGCAAATCCTAGCAAGACAGGTTCAATAAAAAAATACAGCCTAGCGTAAGTTAGATAAATATACTACAATAATGCAATCCAGTATAATTCAATATACTGTAGCAATATAGTCTATGCATGTTGGATTACAATCAAACCTGCTGAGAACAGCAGGATTTTTTTTTATTTTTTTTTGCAATTACATGGAGAAAGGGCTGATTTCTAGATCTGTGGGAAAAGAATTAGACATGTTCAATTATAACATCCATATCATTCACAGTATTTATTAATGTAAATGTTAATTTGAGTAAAATCTTCAGACTGCCTAATGTAAGGACCTGTCTCAGCTATCTTCTCAGGAAAGCATAATTCTTGAAACAAATGGCATTTCAAAAGGAACTTTTAATGAGAGAAGTGATTGCAGAGAAGTCAGGCGAAGTCTGAAGATTCCCGTGCAAAGAGTTAAACTAATTTCCTCTGTTCAACCCCCACCCAGGGCCCCATGTCCACCAGTAGCCAATACAATACCACAAAGGTGTTATGAGAACTCCGAGGTGGGGTGGTGATAACAGGTGATTCTCAGGGCGCCGCAGCCTTGGGAAACAGCCTGGAACCGGCTGGTAGGGAGAGAATCCATCCTGACGGCCCAGTTCCCCTCCCTAATTCCCATGCCGTTAGAGCAAAAGCAAAAGCATTCAAAGCAATCAGCCCCAAGAAGCATTCCCCCTCCCCTTTGGAATGGCAGCATTCCGGCAGGAACCTGACATGTTCACTTATTAATTAGTGGTTTTCACCAAGTCTCTGCAAAATGGTACTATTCGTACAAGAGTTGCTTCACTCAGGACCATCGCAGCTCTCTGATTCAAGTGTATCTCAACTCTGAGAGCTGAGTCACTCAGCCCTGGTACTTTGAATCAAAGCAGGCACACTTGTTTTAGGCTATTATTACGTTCCCATAGAAAGGAGCTTCAGACAGATGCTCTGTTTTGATAAAGAGCCTGGCTTTGAAAGAGGCATTCCTGCCGAGCTTCATTAGATTAAAACACCCTCTGAAATTCTGCACAAGGATACTTTTTGCTCTGGTCCTACTCTCATGCCATGACCATTTTGCTCTTCAATTAAAACGTAGCTCTTGGCTGGCAGAAGATTGCGCTCTTTGCTCTAGCATTGGAATTAAAATAAGGATATCATATCCATCTTTTTTTCATGTCCATTCATTGCAGATCTTTGAACATCTTTAGATATGTCAGTATTCAACATTAGTTTCTACTAATGAAAGAATGGTTTCTACTGCCTCATTTAGTACATTTTATGTCTCTAGTATTTCCCTTATGCAGAAAAGTGAGATGTATTCACTTCCTGAAAAATAACAATGAAATGCATTCACGAATTGTAAATTTTCCATTTTTCCTGATGCTTGGTCTTGAGGGACAGGTTTGGACACTCCAGCAAATGATCTCTGGGATGTACGCTGCTTTGCTCTCTTTCATCCAAATGAAAAGAGATAGGATGTTTTCCAGAGTATCTTGGAAGGGAACCCTATCACTTCAGGACTTCTTTCCCTCTGAAATCAACAACATTTCTTGGTTAATTTTCTAAACCGCATATTGTTTTATAAGTCAGATTTAAAATTACATCCGTTGAGCTGCAGAGTGTGCTATTAATTTATAACAATAAGGAAATTATTGAGTGGAAGAAGCCTGGAGAGGTTTTAAACTGAGAATTGTGATACTTTCACACTGCATTTGAGGTCACATCATACAGGGTGTGAACAATTTCTGAGAAGATTAGAGAGAAGAGACTATGTAAGTGCTGAGGTATAATTGCTTTTACAAAAAAAAAAAATTATGTGCACACTGTGCCTGTGAAAAATTGTAGATAACACTTCAACATTTGTTCAGAAAGTATCTCTTATCTAAGGCTGTGTATTTGTTTGGGATGAGCTCAAAAGAATGCAAAGAATTCAGACTTCAAGCTCAATTAAGACTGAGTTATATGAGGGAAGGCAGTGTCCCTTTTTATTTTATGTAGCAAACCAACTGAACAAAGGAACCATCAAGTGTTGAAGACCAACACATTCTGGTGAGCTAGAAGTTCCCTGAAGATGGGCTCCAAATCAGGGCTGTCTTAATGCATGGGCCTGATGGGCACTTGCCCGTGGGCCCCACGAACATGCGGGTCCCATACTAATCTCTGTGTGTTAACCCTTCAATGCACCTTGTATCATATAAATACAGCAACTGTATGGCTTACTGAGTATTATTGTGTTTTTCAAGCCTCGTGTATTGTTCAAATGTTTATCATGTTGATTAGTTGTTGCTGCACAGCATGTTTTCAATGTTTCAACACCGATTTTGTTGGAACTGCCAATAAAATAAATATATGTTTAATTTTATCGACCATTTACATTTTTATTCCTGTGAGTAGTTGTTGTAGGGACCCCAGTCCACTGCTTTGCCCGGGGCCCATAATGCTGTTATGACGGCCCTGGGCTCCATCACTAGTCTGAAAGCTCAGAAGATTAAACCTCTGGTCCCAGTGACCGACCCAGATTGGATCCTGCAACATTATCCTGGGACACATACATTTGCCTTCATTCGTGTCAAAGATCTCAACTATCACATTGCAACTTGTCAAAAGACAACTACACAGAGGGGAACGTTAACCGTACTCTGTTTGTGGCACAAAATAAACAGCCATACTACCACAATGATGTGCACACATGAATTACATCCACCTGTGTTAAGACTTAGAAGCCCACAAAGGAAAGTTCTAATATAAATTGTACTTTATTTTTGGATAGAAAAAAATGTGTATACAAACAGGCCATGTTAGTTCATAAGTACTATACTAAAATTTGAATATGTATTATTTCCTCTGAAGTGTGGGGAAAACATAATAGCAGTGTGCTATATAATGCTTCACTTTCCTTTGTATATTCACCTTACAGTTACACAAATCTTTGAAAGGTTCTTTATTGTGATGAAGCTTTGAAGTGGCATTCTGGATTAAATCTGTGCTTCCCTGTGGATTGCAGCACAGCACAATCAATTGCTGCACCTTCAAAGGGGGACTTGGACCCCTTTCCACTGGAGTGAAGAGACTGGACAAATTAAGCTGTCCTGTTTGATTTGAGGCATCAAGGTGGAGTAATTTGAGATGTCATGTTGAAACAGGTCACTGCAGTTCTTTTGTTTTCACTTTAATGAGGACTTGGGAGTTGAGATATTGACTTTCATGAAGCCAGACCCTGCACTAAACCTAGATCTCTTAAATGAGATGAGTGGCCATATAAATCAAAATAATAATAAGCATCTGGCGCACCACTTGAACACTGTTGGCATTGACAAATCACCAACAGTCAATTGCAAAAGGCAACTTTATTTGGAACAGCTTACATCCTGCAGTGATACATTTAATATTATTAAACAACATCTGCCCATTCCTTGTGAAAATGCCAAATGCCAAAAATGCCAAATTCAATCTAAACATCTGGCTTATTATGTGACAAACAATAATGTAATAATGATTATGTAAAAGATAGCCAAGAAGAAGCACGGATGCAAGTTAAAATGGGAACTTACTAAATGTTCAGGAAACAAAATGTGTATATCAAAATAACATAATAAAAAGACAGACAGAATACTGTCAAGGGAAATAATTCATGGTCAATTTCTAGGAAAGATTGAGGGAAAATGGATAAAGATAAAATGTGGCAATGGCTTACAACTGGAACATTTAAAAAAGAAAGTGAAGGCTTGATTTTGGCTGCTCAAGAGCGAGCTATTCAAATTAACACAATCAAGGTCAGAATTGGGGAAAAAACCACCAAATTCAAAGTACAAATTGTGGAAAGAAGCAGATGAAACAGTAGATCTTATAATCAGTTTGTGTAAGAAGATACCATAAACTGATTGTAAACAACAACATAAAACAGTTGCCACCAGAACATCTGTAAAAATTGGTGGGAATGAAGAGTTGAAAAAGTAGTCGAATATGAGCAGGTTAAAATATTGCTGAATTTCTTAATACAAACTGAGAAACTCTTGGGTCATAACATACCAGATTTAACTGTGGTTGAAAAGAAGAAAGTGTGAATAATTGATGTGGCAATACCAGGGGATAGTAGAATAGAAGACAAAGAATTGAAGAAGATTAGAAAGTATCAAGATCTAAAAATCAAAGTTGAAATATTACGGCATAAACTGGCCATGGTAGTCTTAGTGATTATCAGCACACTGGGTGCCAAATCTTGGACAGCACTAAGAAAATATACACACTGTCAAAAATTACCCCCCTGTCAATTACAAAGATTACACTGATTGGATCCATCACATATATTACACCAATACATTATGACACCCTGGATTCTTAAGGTGAAAAGAACTCAATGCTTATGAAGGCCAACACTAGATAAAAATGGGAACTCTGATTTCACATTTTTGTGTATATAATAATAAAAGAGTGTGTTAAGATCTTATAGGACTTTAAGATCCAAGCAGATAGGCATCTTGTTCATAACATGCCTGATATAATGGATATTGAAAAGAAGAGTCTAGTACATTGTTGTTGCTATACTAGATGATGCTAGGAAAAATTTACAAAATACTGGGAATTAAAGATCAAAGCTGAATGCTTATGAAAAAAGGAATACATTGTCATACCAGTTGTGACTGGAGCTCTTGGAGCAATACCTAAAGGAGTTTCTCAATATCTGGAAATACTGAATTTATGAGACCCGAATACCCTAATTTTACAAAAAAACAACAACAACCCCACCCTGCTTTGCCTATATTCTTAGATGTTACCTTAGTAATTCTTAGATCCTTGTTTAGAACTTGAATAATTTAGCTTCCACCAGACTGTGAATCTAACTATAGGTTACCCACACATAATAATCATTATTTGGTCAGCTTGTCTTTGGATTAATCTGTTTTGTGAGACCATCCAATAATTGTTTTATATAATAAATCATAAGTTAAGCCATGGCATAGTATAAAATATGAAACCACGAGTGAGTTTCTTTTCTGCCTAATATAATTTCCACTGGTGCCACTTAACTGGTAATATGAAAATAGTGCACCATAAAATTGGCAAACTTCCACCAGCATACTTTGTTTACCCTCCCACTTGGGTTTAGGAATGCGCCAGACAATAATTGAATAATATAAGTATTCTGATGAGAACGCTTCAGCCTATTCATCTGCAACTCCCTTTAAGTATATGGACATGAGGCATCTACAGGGAATTATTCCAGGTATAGCCTGAAGATACATTTCTTTCCTGACAACTCATACAGCCTCCTAAGTGTCATTTTATGTGCTGGTTATTCCCAATAATAGCTTATCAGCAAACCTCCTCTCCTACCTCCTCTCCTGTGCTTTAGATATAATTTTATGGATGGTTAGAATGAATGTGTATGTGTTTTGTTGTTGTTGGATACTGAAACTGTCTACCACAATGTTTATTTAGTTGCTCCAATGTGAAGTTTCATAGTGATGGGTTTTGCTCATTGTTGGGAAGACAATGAAGCAATGTTAGAATAAATAATAGCACTAGGAGAGATGCTTCTCTTTCTTTTGAATCAGCCTTATTAATTACTGGAATGAATGAGGATGATTTAGCAGGGCTGAGATGAAGGCGGAAAAATTTCTTCAGTACAATAACAGGAACAGAAGATTTGCCCAACTGTCCCATGAGAAAACTGCAGTGAGTCCTTAATATGCAATGTGGAAATGAGAATAACTGTGGGCATTCAGAGAGTGGATCAATTAATTGAAGGTCTTTCTATTTACCTGGAATCACCCAATCTAATTAACTAGTGCAATGTTATTGTAATGAAACAAAGAATACATTTATGGCCCACAAGCACATTAAAAAACAATGAGATATCATTTCTGTGGCTGCTTCCACTGAGAAATATCGATTCCCCTTGGGATTGTCATCCTTAGCCTATTACTGCTTCTTCAAGAGAAGACGGATGGGAATAAGTATCTTTATCAAATTTCTCTGATTGGAAAAGCAGTTAAAGAAAATATTGCTGGCAGGGAAGAAGCCAAGACCTCTCCAGATTCTTCCCCTAATGACAGCCTCCAGAGGATAGTAGAGCACACCACACTTTATGGTAGAATAAACCATGTAGTTCAATCATCGTCTGGCATGGTGGTAAAGGCAAAAGACATGGTGGACATCTGCTAGTTTTATGGCACACTGAGTGCATATATAGGGTAAGTAGAATGTGTATGAGACAAACAAAACAAAAATGCAAAGCTTTGAAGAGGCTCACTTCTTTACCAATGTTTCTTGGGAAATCCTCTTGAAAGATGCTTTGTGAAGCAGCATGAGACCTCTAAAAATGAAGCAGAGGAACTGAGATCTCCTCCCCAGCTTTGGCCAGCACTTTCAATAATTGGAAAATGCTGCAACCAATTAAGCTCTTCAATTTTCTAGAAAATTAAAAGAGAACCCTCTCAAAAACTTACCCAGACTGGTCTAGGAAGAGCAGAATAGCAATAACCACATCCCTGGTGGCCCTTCAAAACCAATAACAGCAGCAGACCCTGTTCTGCCATGATTGAACACAACCACAACCATCATTTATAGCGCTGCATGAAATACATACCCAGCTGCTGTGGCTTCTGTTAGTGAAAACCAATATTAAGCAAATGTGAAAATATTGAATTTGAATGCAGCCATAGACCAACAAATTATATATATTATATCTTGCTATAGCAGTCTGTAGCTTTCACTCATAGGGTTGAAGAATATGCTGCCACAGCCAATAATAAACAAGTGGAAAACTGGGAAGGAAAAACCTTTAAGCACAGTTAGCCAGAGTAGTCTCGTCCATTAGTCATTCCAATTAAGCTATCATGCTTCTCCCTGACTACACAGAAGTGATATAACCAGTGAGGGTATGCCTATTCCCAATGTTCAGCCTTCAAGCAATATGAAACTTACTCATAAGGACATGCCACATTTTCATATTAAATCAGTAGTGATGGAACGTAAATAGCAATGGTCCTCTCCCCTGAGAGCCATCCTCTGGACTAAAACGAAACATCAAAAAAAAAAAAATTGATTGTGACTGACAAATAAAAAAAATCTGTTTTACTAGCAAGAAAGGAACTTGGGAGATATATGTGAGTCAAGGGATTAAATTACATTGTGTTAAAAGGAGTGAAGGGAAAAAAAACCCAGTTAGGTATAAAGGGGGGGGGTTATGAAGTTTCAAATAGGTGATTCAGTTTGAAGAGCTTCTCTTGAATCACCTTCAAATTGAGCTTTCAGATAAAATATTCAAAAGGTTAATGTTAGGACTCAGATTGAAGTGGATGCCTTCACAGAGATTTGAAAATGATTATGTGGATATGCTGGTTCTGCAGAGCTGAAGAGTTGGGGGCTGAATACTGTGATGGGCTCTCTAAGATTGATGCAAGTAGCTAACCAAGTAGCTTTGTTACTGCCACATCCAAGTCTATCATTGTTGGTCATTGCTTGAAGGGTTTGTTTAGGCAGGTTGTTCAAAGAGAGTCTCCATAAGAGACATACAAGTTTCTTCTGCTGGTCTTTTTTTTTTCTGGTCCCCCCCCCCCCCCCGTATTGTTCTACATTTTCCCAAATGCATTTCCCTTTATCCTTATCTCTCTTTAACTCTCAAACTGCCTGGCCTCTAGTATCATCTCAGTCAATCTGTTTCCAATCTGCCTACAATTCTTAGTCTCTTTCCGGTCCCACTTTCATTCCTCTTCATTCAGCTTTCATTCTCTCACTTCCTGCTTTTTACTTTCCACCAATTTTGTACCTCTTATACTGAGGGATTGTCCTTTGCTACATAAGGGGTTTATTTGGTATTATATCTATATCTATATCTATATCTATATCTATATCTATATCTATATCTATATCTATATCTATATCTATATCTATATCTATATCTATATCTATATCTATATCTATATCTATATCTATATCTATATCTATATCTATATCTATATCTATCTATATCT
>QLTV01002469.1:441815-487694 GCA_003457575.1 Thermophis baileyi
CATATACATATACATATACATATACATATACATATACATATACATATACATATACATATACATATACATATACATATACATATACATATACATATACATATACATATACATAACCCAGATTATTCCTTTACAACATAGTCATGCTATATACACAATGATGATAATGAACACATACTCACACTTTCCAACCTTGTTTTTTGTTTATAGAAATTCACAAGTAGTATATAAAATACCATTTTTTAAAACAATGATGTGTACCAACAAGTCTGCCAGTGAAGAAAACCAAAGGGTGAGTATCCCAAAGATGCTTTTTCAAGAGGCAACTGGACTTTCTGGTTTTTCTTTGAAGACGTTTCGCTTCTCATCCAACAAGCTTCTTTAACTCTGACTGGATGGTGGGGAATGGAAAGATTTATACTCCTTGCAGACAACTGGTCATTTGCATTCTTTTAATGACCAGCAAATGACCAGCTGTCTGCAAGGAGTATAAATCCTTCCATTCCCCACCATCCAATCAGAGCTAAAGAAGCTTCTTGGATGAGAAGCAAAATGTCTTCAAAGAAAAGCCAGAAAGTCCAGTTGCCTCTTGAAAAAGCACCTTTGGGACAACCATGACCTGGATGACTGAGAATCTCCATAGACAAAGGGTGAGAAGGTAACAGAGTAACTAATAGTAGTAGCTATTTTAAAACAGTTTGCTAATTGTAAGACATTTCTGCATCAGTTCAGTAAAATTGGTTCTTTTGTAGATAATCTGAAGGTTGTTCTTTATTACTTCTTGCTATCTCTGTCTCTTAAAAAGTTTCAGGGGAAGCATTTAACAACTTATTACAAATAAATGATTAAAGATACCAAGCTGAACTTCCACTAAAGAGTCTACCTTCCCTGTAATTTTCATCACATTTTTCCAAAGAAAAAAAGAAATAGCTACAAGTACTTTGATACTTCCCCATTATAGTTCATTATTTTCTTATTATTTCTTAATAATTATGAAAATTATAACAATTATAATTATTTCAACTGAATCTCAAATTGGTTCAAGCAGACTATTGCTGCATCTGAATCTTTAGTTGAAGTTGGATCATGGTTGATTCACACATTTCAAATAAATGTACTCTTTCAAATGACACTAATGGCCATAGAAAGCAAGAATTCACCAAACAGATCATTTACTGAAAAATTTCTCATGACATTTTACAATAGCCACTTCTTAGCATGAAATATTAGTGTGAATCACAGCATCAGTGGGTGCTTTTCACTGGATTTCACTCTTTGCTTTGAATAAAGCAGGAAACAGAAGAGATAAATGTCAAGTGTAGAAATGTAACAGAAGATGTGATACTGCACATTAAAAATATGCATATGATTGCGAGGAAATCAGCAAATCCACATTAAACTTTGGAATGGAAGGTTGGAAAGTATTCAAGGTACTGGATATACTTAGATAAGGTATATATAATTTGTAATAGCTGACATGATGTACTTTTCCAGTAATAAAATGACTACCATAATATCTTTGAAGAAGGACAAATATTCATTTTTCTCAATGTGAGGTCTTCTAGATATATGTAATTTCCATCTTCTTTTATCAGTATAACTATGCTAGTTGGGATGTCTGGAACTGTGTTCCAATATATCTAGGAAGGGAGGCAGATAAGTGGACATTTCTTTGTGTTTTCATCCCTCTATTCCTGTATAAAACATATTTGCTACTTTATTACATATAATAAATATGGAAGGGTTTGTTTGTTTGTTTATGAGACTTAAAGACTACCCCACTGATGAAATAGATTATAACTGGCTGAATTTCTCCAGTCAATGATACAAATTACTCCCTTATTCTTTTCTCAAAGTTGTTAGAGGCATTTAACTTGGTCAGATTGATCTTCAATCAATTATATCTAATTGAATTATTTCTGAATAGACATTTAGCATTTCACTGTCAAATCTCCACATTAAAAATACAGAAGCAGTAATGGTTCTATAAATTCTATATGTAGCAATTGCACTTAGACTTATATACTGCTTCATAGTGCTTTTCAGCCCTCTCTAAGCAGTTTACAAAGTCAGCATATTGCCCCCAATAATCTGGGTCCTCATTTTACTGACCTCGGAAGGATAGAAGGCTGAGTCAAATTTGAGCTGGTCAGGACTGAACTCCAGGCAGTGAGCAGAGACAGCCTGCAATGTCTATGACAGTATATAAAGAGGTTTGTTAAACAATGGCTTATTCTATCTATCTATCTACTATCTATCTATCTATCTATCTATCTATCTATCTATCTATCTATCTATCTATCTATCTATCTATCTATCTATCTATCTATCTATCTATCTATCTATCTATCTATCTATCTATCTATCTATCTATCTATCCATCCATCCATCCATCCATCCATCCATCCATCCATCCATCCATCCATCCATCCATCCATCCATCCATCCATCCATCCATCCATCCATCCATCCATCCATCCATCCATCCATCCATCCATCTATCTAGCTATCTAGCTATTATCTATCTATCGATCTATCTATCCACCCATCCATCCTTCCATCGATCCATCAATCATCTCTCCTCTCTTTTTTCTATTTACCTATCTATCTGTAATCTATCATCCATCATCTATCTATCTATCTATCTATCTATCTATCTATCTATCTATCTACCTATCTAGCTATCTCGCTATCTAGCTATCTATCTAGCTATCTATCTAGCTATCTAGCTATCTAGCTATCTAGCTATCTAGCTATCATCTATCTAATTTCTATGCCTCCCATCTCCCCTAGAAGGTGACTCTGGGAGGCTTACAAATTATGAAGAACCATGATGCTAGAAAAATTATAATGGGCTGTTTCACAAGTTGTACAACCATTGGCACTAATAGTTAGGACCACAATCACATTAAACCATGAATTATGGTTTAAAAACCATAACAACTAAGTTTGCACATCATATTAATGAAAAGCATGTTATAAATTATAAATTAATCAGGGATGTGAATCCAGGCATCTACAATCAACCTTCCTTATGCTAGTCATTATAGTATTGATCTGAGATTGTTGACTGCTCCTGTTGGCCATCTTTGAAAGTTGGAGTCTATTACATTGGTATGAAGAACTTCTAGTTCTTTTGAAGTTGAACAGAAGAGAGAATTTTGCCAGCTGCAGTTTAACCTTTCAATGCAGCCTTTAAAGACAGAGAAAAATATTTGCAAAAATCTGGCAAATCCAGATGGGTTTGCTCCCACTGTCCACAAGTTCCCTGCTATTTAAAAGAATTAGCAAGGGTCTTTTACATGTAGAAAAGAATGTTGGACACTGGAAATAAAAATGAACTTAGGCAACAGTTACAAGAATACCTGCACATACATACACACACTTTCTATTTGAGAGAAGACATGGAATTTTGTCTGATACAAAAGTACTGCAACATACCCAAATTCTAACATTTGAGCATCTCATCTGCCTAGTTCCTTTCTTTAAAATGTAGATATTTTACCTTTGGGTTTTTTTTCTCTCCCTTATGGATAGTGTGCAGTTTGGTCTACAAATAGCAGCAGTAAAGTATCACAGACTTTAGAAAGGGTAGAAGTGGAAATCAGCATTTTAAAAAATCTGGGATTTGTTGTCTATTTCCTTTCATTCTTTGTTCCGGGCTTCCTGCAAATTCCACTGAATATCCTTAAATGTCAAACTACTTAAAGAGGGAAACTTGTTGCAGCATATATTCCTGGCAAAAAACATTGAAATAGCATGGCACAAAGAATTGCTTTCTTCTAAGCATCTTTTTCCCTACTGCGAGGCCTGTTTAACTCACTCCTTCCTTTCAGGAATAAACCCAAGGTCTGTTATTAATCCTACAAACAAAATGCCACAAAGTGCACCCCACAATCATCTCAAGAAACTTCTCCAAAGGTTGATAGTAGGCTGCCACAAAACCCAGTATTCCCAATTATAGAGCCAGGAAAACGCACTTCTGTATTCCCCCCCCCCCCAGAAAAGAAGCAGAAAGAATCCAAGCACATCTGGAGGGGGCAGCCTGAATTAAAGATTTTGAGTCATTAGCGAATCTGTGTAGATGCACAGCAGGAAGGCTGAGGAAGGATGCCAAAAATATACACACTGAGAGAAAAAATTATCGGGTATCAATAACTAATCATCTGTTTTTCAGTTTTAAGAAGCTCAACCTTCAGCTACTTCATCATGGACGTATTGAATTATATGCAATGGAACCTGATGGAAAGATTATATTCCTGACAGGAACATGAAAATAGATTGAAGAACGAATGTGGACATGTGCCTAAATATGTCAGCTAAACGTGGCTAAATTAAATCAGAACCGCTTCTTTCTGTTCAGGGCACCCACACAAAGGTGACTGAGTACCATGTAATTACTGATTCATTGGGATTTGTTTGTATGTTTGTAGAAAACCCACTTCAGAAAAGTGGGGGAATATAAACAAAAGTATTCAACAGCTCTATATCTTATTTCACTTAAATCCCTTTTCTGTAAGAATGGATACAGCATTGCTGCAAGTTCAATTTATACCATTGAGTTACAAGAAATCAGTCTAAAGTAGCAATCAATGGGCACTTACTTGAGAGTAAACTACCACTGAAAATCTAGTATCTTGTTACCTAAAACAAAGTTCTTATCATCTATGTACCCATCCAGATCTTGAATTATCTGCTATTTTCAGAGTAGAAGTAAAGCATTTAGAATCCTCCATTGTCCTGTTTCTTTTTAATTCTGAATTTTAAATCAGCTGTAGGCATGTAGACAGCTCATCTGTCTGGAATCTGCACTACATATCAGACATTAATACAATTGAGAATGTAAAGAGATATTTCACGAGAAGAGTCCTCCACTCCTCTGTTCGCAACAGAATACCTTATGCAACCAGACTTGAAATTTTGGGCTTAGACAATTTAGGTCGCCTTCGGTCTGACCTTAGTGTAGCACATAAAACTATCTGCTACAATGCCCTACCTGTCGATGACTACTTCAGTTTCAACCGCAACAATACACGAGCACACAATAGATACAAACTTAAGGTAAACCGCTCCAAACTCGATTGCAGAAAATACGACTTCAGCAACAGAGTGGTCAATGCCTGGAATGCACTACCTGACTCTGTGGTTTCTTCCCCAAACCCCCATAACTTTAACCTTAGACTATTCTACTGTTGACCTCACCCCATTCCTAAGAGGTCTGTAAGGGGCATGCATAAGCACACAAACGTGCCTACCGTCCCTGTCCTAATGTCCCCCTTTATTCGTATCCATTTCATGTATTCATAACAATGTTTATACATTCATGTTTTCACAATCATGTTTATACTTCCTCTGTAATCTTATATATGCTTGACAAAATAAATATTATTATGTTCATGTTCTATAGGTCTCAGCTCTTTGAAACCATTTAAAGTAAAGGTCAGCAACCTATAACACCCAATCTCATTTCTGAAGATCATCCTAGCAGAATTCAAGAAAAAGCTGCAGGTCTTGGTGGTTTTCCACTCTTAATTTTTATGCAATAAGTACAACAGAGGAGTGTTTTTTCCCCAAAAAAGGCATCACATGCTTATTCTGAGTTACTCATTTAACTTCACCACTCTATCAAAAACATGCTAAAAGTTTCAGCTTCCTTCCCATATAAATGATGTTACCTCCATGCCCTCTCCAAATGGTTGCTTCTCTCTCTCTCTCTCTCTCTCTCTCTCTCTCTCTCTCTCTCTCTCTCTCTTAATTATGTGTGTATTATTTCTTATTACAGTAGCAAGGGTGTACAGCTTTACTAAAAAACAAAACAAAAAAGATGTATGTATGTATGTATGTATGTATATATGTATATATGTATGTACAAGAATGCATCAATAAAACACTGCAGTGTAGCAGTTTGAATCTTACTTTTATAGTTCTTTCTTCATATGCATATGCCAGTTGTTTTATCATTTTATTAAATCTGGCATCTTATGAATTCTGTTATGCAAATTGCATTCAAAATCTAAGTGTTTTGTTTTGGTTTGTTTTGGTTTTGGGTAGCATATTTTTTGCTCCTCAGAGAATTCCCGAAAGAAATTATCTTTCTGAGATACATAAAGATGACACAACATTTGGATTCATAAATATGTGATCCAGCCTGCTAATCAGTGGAGTCCCCACTAAACTGCAGAGATTTGGATCTGGGGGAATAGTGCAACTAAATATTTCCTGTTTGTTTTTAAAGGGTATATAGAACTGGCTACCAAGAATAGTTTTCTCTGATGTTGGGAAATGTGTGAAAAAAATGGATACAGACAGAATATTTTGCTGTTTGTTGACTATCTCCTCGCTTGGAGCAGTTTCTGTAAATGTAATGAATGTATGGTCACCACAGCAATAATATGGAGAATATCCTCTGTGTAGTTTTCTTAACATTGATTAATTCTTTTTTTGTAAATTTCTTTGTTGTTACGTAGTCATTAGTCTCTGAGGACCAAGTTATAGGGTTTCTCTTGATGGACAGGTCATACCATTGATACAGATATGGGCAACATTTGTTGTAAAGATCATCTTTGGGTGAAAAGGGCTTGTAAAAAGAATTATGATGACTTTCAGTGATGGTCACTACATATAAATGCCAAAGTTCATGTATATGTCACCTTGAATTAAAATACATGAGATACTTGCTGTCTTCCTATCTTCCAGGCATCTTATATATTCTCAGAACATCTTCTTAACTTCGGTGCCATAATCTTTGCATCCTTTACTAGTTCAAGATCACCCTCAGATAAAGTAGGGATTTAGGGAAAAGATAGATCAAATGTGACAGTAGCTTCAGAGAAGAAGTAGAAAAGCATATATCAGGTATTGTCACTTTCTTATTTAAAAACCATCCATATCCTCTCTATTATTTTTAAGCTGCTGTTTGAGCAGGCTGAATTTCATCAGTCAGGAAACACATAATGGAAAATCATTCTGCTGTGGCAAATGTCTAGTGGGTACTATGATAATCCTGGGGTCCATGTTCAATTTCTTGCATCAGTGAAATGCCTGCTGAAGTATGTTAACATATTGTGAACATTTGGCATATTTTACACAGCAGTTAATTCAGAACTTGCTAACTGGCATTTCCTCGTCTCCCTTATGTACTGTCAACTCACAGATACAAAAATTCACTACTGATTTCAAGTCCAATGATGAACACATTATTGATCTCCAGTTAATATTGACCTTTTCTTCATCTCTGTAGTCTTCCTTGGGTTTCTTATTATTTTTCTAGCAAAAAATATGGATTTAGGTTTTTTTTTTAAATCTTGAGTGCCATTTCAGATTCCAAGTGTTCTGTTCTTGGAACTAAATGTTATGAAAACATAGAGATGCCACCACTTGTAGCACTTCCTGGCTTCCTGTGGCCTAACATGCAGAGCCACGTATCCTTCTGCTCTCATATTGTTAAATGATGTACTTCCATGAAAATGTTTGAGGGATGGGCACTTCCTGCCCTTCTGCCACATTTCAGCCTTCATATTATGTCTGAGATTAGTTCTTTTCCATTTAGTCAAGTATTGTGTGTACATCATTTGTTCCTGTTAGACCTGGACTATGCACATTGAATAGGAATATGCATACTATGAATATCAGTACAACCTCCCGTTCTTCCATTCAGCACAGCACGTAGCTCAAGTAAAGATTTTTCTCCTTTTCTTTGATCAACTTTTTCTTCTATGCAAAGAATACCTTCCTCTACACTCCCTGCCCATATTTTATATTCAGTATGTCTACAAATAGCATACAGATTTCACCAATTTGGAAATTACTCTTTTTCCTTCTCTCCAGCTTCACTTTCCATAATAATTGAGAAGTTTTGACCATAGTCAAACACATGGTCTTTAGTTCATTTGAAAGCATTGTTCTATGGGAAGCTAAACTTTCAATTTACTCAAAGTCATTCAAGAATGTGATGGGTAGTATCTAAATTTGATGAATGAATAAATGATAAATAAATAGTAGTAATTATATCTTTGCAGAAGAGACTACTGGAGTGAACAATAATACATTTATGTATGAAAGAATGAATGGGATAGATAGACATTTTTTATTTATCAAGGAAGCACACATAAGCATCCTTTTCATTTTTATCGTAACTTTCAATAACAGAGAGAATGACTTTAAGGATACCCCCTGAACTTCACAGAGAAGAGCAACAATGATGATTAGGGGGCTGGAGGCTAAAAGATATGGAGAACGGTTGCAGGGATTGGAATTAGTTTAATGAAAAGAAGGATTAAGGGTGACATGACAGCAGTGTTCCAATATCTAAGGGGCTGCCACAAAGAAGAGGGTGTCAAACTATTTTCCAAAGCACCAGAAGGCAGGACAAGAAGCAATGGATGGAAACTAATCAAGGAGAGAAGCAACCTAGAACTAAGGAGACATTTCCTGACAGAATAATTAATCAATGGAATGACTTGCCTCCAGAAGTTGTGGGTGCTCTAGACCCAACCTTCTGGAGATTTTAAAGAAGAGATTGGACAGCTATTTGTCTGAAATGGTATAGCCTCCTGCTTGAGCAGGGGGTTGGACAAAAAGTCCTCCATGGTTCCTTCCAACTCTATTATTCTGTTATCATAACCAAGCAAGGATCTGAAGTTAGATTTCTCCAATTGCAAGCAGAAATCTACTAAGGCATAATTGTGCTAAAAGAGCATTAATTAAAATCCAAGCTGTAATATATGCAATGTTTAAAACATAATTATATTAGAGATTTTTAAACAAGTAAAAAATAAACATTAAAAAATACAGAAAATAAAGTTAAGAAAGAAAGAAATGCAGTTACATACAAACTTAGTAACTCCTTCCCCTTTAAGATTACATTACATATGTAACATATTATTTTATTCCTGATCAAACCAATCAATTTTGCATTCTTTTTTTCTTATGCAGTCCTTAGTCCTTAATACTTAGCTTAAAGCTAAGATGTTGTCATGGAATCTTGTGTCTTATCTTTTTCCTGACAAAGGGCACAAGTATATTTCTTAATACATTTCTTAACTTTTCATTTCTTGTGATGATTTTCTATGGCCTGTCCACTATAAATAATGTTAGGGTTTCAACAATCCTCTCCTTACTATCTTTGTCAGGTTGTTCTGTAGCTGTTTTCAGTCTCAGGCAAAATTCTTTTTTAAAATCAAGTAGTGTCACATTGTCTAAATCTTATTTCATCCCTTGGCTTATTTCTGTCTCACTCATTTATAATTACAGATTCTTCAGGTTTTTTTAAAAATTCATCTCTTCTTTCATATTTGCATTTATCCCATTCTTTCTTTAAATGTAATCAAATCTCTCTTAACAGATTCAATTGATCACTACCACTGCTAAAAAGTTAAAAGTAGGAGAGCTTTTCTTTCTCTTTCTTTCTTTATCCTAATCTCCATGCCTCTATATCCTTAACAGTCCCCATGAATCTAAACGTCAATCTGCCTTCCTTCTTCCAATTGTCTTTTACAAATGTTCTTTATCTGAGCCTTAATATCAGGTGATCTTAACCCCAAGACCTCACTGTAAGCTCTCCTTACTATTTTCCTGTAAGTTTGAGAGAGGAGAAGAAAGTGATGGTAACAAGGGAAGCTGGAAGGAAGGATTGCAAGCCATTTTGAATTGAGTTTGAGCTCCAAAATATGTAGTTTCCCCAGTGTATAAAGTACTTTCAGTAATATAAATACATTTATATTTACATACAAGGTCTAAATTTGTTTTCTTTGTACATCATTAGCAGTTCCCATTTATCTTGTAGCTTTCCTCGTCTGCTTTATATTTAGATCTGTTTTGTTCTATTTTATAGTGTACTCTTGCTCTGAAGTTATATCTTTTTCAACCTTGCCTATATTTCTTTAATAACACTGAACTTCTATTAACAAATCTCTATTTTCTCCCTAAGATCACTGCAAAGTGAATCAAATGTAGCATTTGCATCTGCTATAAAATGCAGTAAACGGAACAACAGTCACTTGCTGTCTGGATGACATATTGTCATATCAAGCTATGCCCAAGTTATCATTCATCAGATGTTTACAAAAACCTAAAAACAGGACAATACATTTTTGACCTCTACTTTTAAGAAACAAATTTTCTTCAGCAACTCCTTGAATATCCTTCATCCTTCATATTCATCAAGCCCAAATCAAAAGATTTCTCAATAAACCTCAAGAAGATAATAAATTAGTTTGGTGTACAATTCAATGTATATTTATTCATTTGACTAAATTATAATCTCACTGCAGTTACCCTGACCCTGAAATTAAAAGCAGCCCTGGGATTTCAGCCACTCTCCTATAGTGGCTAATCCCTATTGAAAATAACACAATTTCCTGTCAGTCACAGTATTTTCACAAGTTGCCTCACAAATAGTAAAGTAGTCCTCATTCCCAGTCTGTGGACTTCAGGTCTATTGTATTAGTAGTCTGGCTAATCAAAGCAGAAGTCCCACACATTTGGAGCACATTGGATTGGGACACTTACTATAAAGTGCAACTAAAAGATATACATTACTTTAATCAAAAGGAAGACCATTCTATAAAAAGTAAAGACAGTTGATTTATTATAATAAGATGGTTAGGATTTACAACGGTCTCATTTACTTTCCCACTTTAAGAGCATATCTTATGGAATGGAAATCATATTTGTCTAAAATATTTATTCTGACTATGCCACAAAAATACAACCATGCCTTTGATATAGATTTGCTTCTTCGTTTATACAAACATTTGTATACCACTCACTTCAAAGACTCTTGCGTTCTAAAATCAAGCTACCCAGTGATGCTGGAGCAAATGGCATAGGTCAGAATGATTCATTTGCTGTAATTTAGCTTCTGTTCTCTTGTTAATGCTTGACATAAGAATTTTAATATGTGGCCGTTACACTTCTTTTAGTCCAAAGGACCAATGAGATTTTTAAAAAAAAATAAAATAAAATCTGGTTGTTTTCTTTATGGGGCATCGTGTGAGAGATTTTCTTTTCGTTTAATTTTCACATCTAACATTCACTTTCCTTGCAGAAGATAATTGTTCAAAAGGCTAGCACTTTAGTAATTTTCATAAGCAAACGTGGCATTAATTTAAGAAGGTAGCACATATGGAGGGTGGGGGGAGGGAAGGATTTTGAAAACTTTTTCATAAAATGTTGATTACCTCCTTGCTGTGGACTATGGAAAATAAAGAGGCTTGAGTCTGGGACTTAGTAGGAGAGAAATACTCATGACCTTCATCATTCATATCTAAATCTAATATAGGCCATAGAAAATAATAGGCTTTAATGTACAGGTACTCCACAGCCACTGACCTGAATAATCAACAGTGAAATTGCTCTTCATAACACCCACCCAAGCTTTAGCCAGACGTACAGTTGGTGTTCTCTGGTTGGCAATCATGATTGGCATTCATGGTACAGTGCATTGAAGATTCTCCTTTATAGACATAAAATCTATTTGAGTGAGAAGATCTATTCCCCCCCCCCCCGATTACTAAAGATGCCTCAAGAGCCTATCATATTTAGGTCAAGTTTCCAATGAATACTACATCTCTCTTTTTAATAGCTTTATATATTCAACACTGTCCTTGGATTAGAAAAAGCAAAGTGCCCTTATCTTTCACATTAAAGGCTAAAAGAGAAATACTAATGAGAATCATTTAATTATTATGGAATACTATGTCTTTTCAATGTGATATCTTCTAGAAGTAAAATTTTAAGGTTGTCTCTTAGCAGTTGCATTTTGACACTGACCTAGAGAAACACTGGGAAAGAAACTAACAATTTAATAAGATTTCCTGTTGCTATGGAAAACTAATCTATCTATATACTCCTAAAACTACCCTGTCTGTTTGTTTGTAACCTTCCAATGGGCAAAATTGGAAGGGCAAATTGGAAGGGCAACAATTATTGAACCAAGGTAATTCAAATGGGCCGAAACCTACAGAATGCTGGAACCCATAGGAATGATATTTGGTGGCTGCTTCAGCACCACCATGCTTCTGATTATACTTCCCAGTAATATGTAGGTTGCATGGTGCAAGGAAATATCCCTGCCCTCTTTTCTGGCTCTCTGGCCCCTGAACCGAATCAGCTGGAAGAAGGCCCCACAGGCAAATAGCAATTGGCTACTATGGACAGAGGTTGACATTTTAAATCTCTTAATGGTGGTGGGATAGCAAGGAAAAGGATGAGGAAGCAACTCAGATGCCTGCTTGTGAGATAGGGTTGGCTGAAGGATATTGGTGGTCAATGGGTGAACCCCCTTCCTCCCTGGAGAGACGAGACTTTGGGGACCTGCCAGGGTGGAGAACAAGGGTGTAGTTTTCCTCACTGTCCACAGCTCCCTTTGTATCTCCTCCCCTTAGCAAAGTAGTAGGCAGTTCTGCAGGTCAACAAGGAGTTAGAGGAAGAGTTATTTCCAATGTCCCCTACCTATCTACCTGCTTCCTACAAGCAACATCAATGGGGGAAACCAGGAAGTTTGAAGTCACTGCCACCCACTGCTTTTTTGCACACCCATGATCATTCTGCTTCTCTGTTTAGGTAAGGAATTATCTCTGGTCAGGTCAGGTTTGCCTAGTAAAGTATTAAAAATACTTCTTTCAAGGCAGACTCTTGAGTCTTTCTCATGACCCCAGCTTAAAACGTTGACCGTTTGTTGAGAATCTCCATGTCAGGCTGAGAACTACACCTTCCTAGTCTAATATGTCACCCACTCCCCCATAGCTATCCCTACCCTAGGTAGCTACCCCTATTAGTAATTCTATGCCTAGGTGCTACAATATTTCTTTTTTGTATCTTGCAGGAGGATTATGAGCCTCTTGCAGAGATGCATTCCAGAGTGAAATATAGGCAATTCACAATATTTTACATTCTACCCTTTATTATTTATTGGCTCTGGAGACCATAGTTCAATTTTACATGATCGTATAGCAATAGCACTTAGACTTATATACCGCTTCACCATGCTTTACAGCCCTCTTTAAGTGGTTTACAGAGTCAGCATATTTCCCCCAACAATCTGGATCCTCATTTTACCAACCTCGGAAGGGTGGAAGGCTGAGTCAACATTGAACCAGTGAGGATAGAACCCCTGGCAGTCAGCAGAATTAGCCTGCAATAGTGCATTCTAACCACTGTGCCACCACATATTTACATAGTAAATACTCAAATTATGTGCATTGACCAGACACCGTTTTTGGTGTCTCTGCATCTTTTGCACATTGAAAGAATCAGCTAGCAGCTAGCACATATACCATAGACTCTTTGTTTTTTATTTGCTTTCCATCTAAGACTGGGTAATTCTTGTTTCCTCCTTCCATGACTCATTCCGAACAAGTATCCTAGTTAAAAATTCATGCTGCAATGAATGGAATGAATGTTAAGACAATAATCCCCAGAGGATCCTGAGATCATCCATGCCCCTCCATTTAAAAAAATAAAGGCATTCACCCTGATATATGAAATTTTAATCATGCATTTATACAGTACATTTAATGTCATTAGAAATACCTGAATAGCTGCACTTGTGATAACCTTCCATAGGATTTCTGATTGCCATCTGCAGCTTAATAATGTTATGGCTCAAGGCTATCAGTAGTTATCACTGGTGAAACTCCATTGGTATTTATTTTGGATGTTTAATAAATCCACTCCAATTGAACCAATTTGCTTTACCATAGAGAGTTTTCTTAAGTATTCCACCCAATAAATCATTAGCTTCTCTTCCCTTTTATCTTGACCGAAGAAGATTCAATTTGTCCAATTCAATTTGCCTTCATCTAACCTTTTTACAGTATGCAGCTTCCTCATCAATATGTGCACAATCTTTATCTAATAATGCCTTTAGTTCAAGTATGGATTCAGGGTTTATTTTTGCATAACTATGAGTTCAAATGTAGTATCCCACCCAAGCTGAAAGGTTGCCTAGTAACAGCTTTTAAAGAGTTGTATTTTCTCAGCAAGCAACAAGTTATTCTTTCCTTCTTTCTAAAAAACAAAGTGTAGTCCCAGCAGAAGAGAACCTAGTGCTTAAGCCCTGGTGGTGCAGTGGTTAGAATGCAGTATTGTAGGAAACTCTGCCCACAGCCTAGAGTTCAATCCTGACCGGTTGAAGGTTGACTCAGCCTTCCATCCTTCTGAGACCAGTAAAATGCAGACCCAGATTGCAAGTGCTATTGCTAGTGCTTACTGCACCAAATAGTGCAAATGGTCCCATTTACATAAATAGTACAATGACATTCTTGAACTACATGATATATTTATTTATTTATTTATTTATTTATTTATTTATTTATTTATCTATTTATTTATTTGTCAAACATGTCCAAGATAGAAGGTATAGGTATCAGGTCGACGGTGGACAGTCTAAGGTTACAGTTGTGGGGGTTTGGGGAAGAAACTACAGAGTCGGGTAATGTATTCCAGGCATTAACCACTCTGTTGCTGAAGTCGAATTTTTTGCAATCTAGTTTGGATCGGTTTACATTAAGTTTGTATCTATTGTGTGCTTGTGTGTTGTTGCGGTTGAAGCTGAAGTAGTCATTGACAGGTAGGACATTGTAGCAGATAATTTTGTGTGCTACACTTAGGTCAGATCGAAGGCGGCGTAGTTCTAAGTTTTCTAGTCCCAACATTTCAAGTCTGGTTGCATAAGGTATTCTGTTGCGAACAGAATACTTGGAAAAGAATACTTGGAACTGTTCTGTTCCAGGTTGCCTTTGCAAGCTTACAAGGAGAAAAAGCCAGTCTAAATCATTGGAGTTTTCAGGGAAAAGGCCTAGTTTCACTGAATAAACCAAGCGGGCTTCCGATAACATGCATTACTGTACATGAAGAACAGAATCTAGATCAGGGCTGTCAAACTCCTGGCCCGTGGGCCGGATGTGTCACGTGCTGGCCACGCCCATGCCCGGTTTAGCGAAGGGGGAAAAATGTCCCGATACATCACGTGACGCCACTGTGACGACGTGAGTTTGACACCCCTGATCTAGATGAATAGTTGGGGCAGCCCTCGTCCCAGAAATCAGTCCTGAATCCAGTAGAGTTAATAAAATTGTACGATGACGATTCTTCTGGAAATGTCTTTGACTTTTGTAACATCATTGAATCATAGAACTATCATGGAATGGGGTAGATTGATCTGATACTTTTCTCACCAGGAAATAGATGACTTTCCATCTTCCTATTAACAAAAATGGGACAAAGAAGCTGAATGGCACAGTGTGATGGTTATTCAACCTAAATTCCGCAGTAATGATTTTATGTTTTTCAAAGCTTTCTACAATTATTACTTGCATCAAACCCATTCTATAGGTAGTTGCAATAGCATCTCCAAGGTAGGGAAGTGGCAAAGTATGAACAGAAAAAAAAAGGGGGGGGGAACCAGCCTGGAAAATTGGAAGCGGTATTATTTTTTCCCTTTGATAAAAGAAATAGGCAATGCTTCCTTATAAAATTATAATGTCTTAGATTCACTTTATCTGGAGCAATTAATTGCTCTCTTGTCCACACAAAGTGGTCAAAGGCGTGGGAAATAAGTAGCTTTTATCCTATTCTTTCAATGTGTCTGTTTATGAAGAATGTTGATTGGAATTTGCATTCACTATTGTGAGAAGAAAATGGGAGTGTGGCAGTTCTGCTTAATTCATCAGGAAGATTATGATCATGCAGACTCTCTCTTTTTTGTCTTTTAGACACAGCATAAATGGCTTAGCAATTTTATTTTTGCATACACACACCAAAAAATGATCTCTTCCTCTTCACGGAAAACAGCCAACAGTTCCTATGGCAGCATCTTCATTATCAAAACAGAGTAAAAATCGGAAGTGATACTGAAAACAGGTGTTTCAGATTGCTTGCTTGACTTACAATAGTCAATGGATAGGAACCTGTTACTGCTTTAATGACTTCACTGAGCCATTGTACCTTAAGAAGGACAAACAGCAGTGGTAGCAGCCCAGTTACTTAACAATTATAATTTCTACAGAAAGATGCTAATAACTTTGGAATAATAATCATCTCTCAACTAGATATAACATCTTTCTCAGCTTAGTAGGAAAGACTGTGTTTAGGTGACCTGTGCAGCTGTTTAGGAGCTAATTGTGACTGGATAATTTTAAGGATTCTGTTCTACATTCTTATGTCTTATCTTTTAGCTAGAAATAGATCAGACAGTCCTGCAGAGAAGTTGCCTTTGAACATTACTTGGAAATCTACTAACAGAGAACTATTCACAGCCAATGATCATCCTATTCACAAGGGATGCATTTTCAGACAAAGCTCAAGATGCTGTAAAGTTGCTCATCTCTTTTGTTAATATAGTCTTATATAAAGGACTGAAGAAAGGAACAGACTATAGTAATGCTACAGTTATAAAACCTCAATGTGTGCATGTTCTAATGAATTAAATCATTTTATGGTAATGGATTTATTGTTGCCATAATGGAACTTTGCTAATATCAGAGAACTTCCATAATTACCATTTTTCTTCAACAGCTATTGTTGAAGCAGCAGTACAATAATGCGTTTCTCTCTTAATGACATTGGAAATGGAACCTGTTGAGCCAAAATTACACCACCATAGAAATGCCAACAATACGTCATAATATTATTAAATGATGTAAACATTTAATCCTTTCAAAAGAAAGGATTAAATATTTACATCCTTTCAAAAGAAATGCACCTGACAGCTAGTCAATATATTTCATTCTTACAATAGAATCTAAAACAGGTTGTCCCTATTCTGCAATGGTGGATTTGTATAAGTTTTAATCTCAGAATCTGAAACAGAACATGATTAGGAGAGGAAGAGTAGATGAAATTCACTCTTCTTGACAGTTTTATCATGCAGTTGCCTGAATGTCCTTAGATGAAGCAAATAATTTTCAAGGTTAGTAATACAAATACTAATAATATTACAGCAGCAGTGTCATTAATATTTATAAGACTCTTGAAACACTGGATGCTATAGAATAATTATGTTAAAAATAATAAATTGAGCCTGAAGGCTTACAGTTTAAACTGAGACAAGACAATTAAGAAAAGAAAATCAGTTTAAGTAAAAATCAGAGGTTAAAGGCTCTAGAGAAGATAATTTTCAGCATATTTTAAACATTTCCAAAGAGAAAGAGAAGAAAACTTCAGGATGGTGAAGGGCTCAGGGGGAAAAAAAAGTAGGAATAGAAAAAACAGATTTATTAACTAAGTGAAAATGGGTGCCTATTTTTGATAACACAATTGTACTTTTATAACATTATATGTTAAGTGTCTTTGAATTATATTATATTCAAAGTAAAATAGTGTTATATTGTTATAATATGTAGTCCTAAATTGGAACCACAATTTCTAAATTCTATTCACATACTGTAATATGTATTGAAGATCACACTCAGGCAAAAAAAGAATTATCATTAAATAGAACAGCTGGGAAAAGGACACAAATGGAGTTCAGGTAAGAAGGTAGCATTAACAATATTAGCCAATTTCGTGGGTTGGATTTATTTTGTATTCCTCAAGTTTTGACAGCGATTGGAACTGGAATTTCGATCACTAAGCAATATGGTTGTAAAGTGCAATGTCACATAACTGTGTCACTTAGCAACAGCAATTCCAAAAGTCCTTGTTGTGTCATTAAGCAAAGAGTATGTGGGTCATTAAGTGAGGACTTCACACATCCATGACTTGGAACTTCCTACTGGTTTCCCCATTAACTTGGCTAGTAGGAACATCAGAAATTGCAACTGCATGACTGCAACTTGCTATGGCATCATAATCACAAATTGGACGCCAATATCCCAGGTCATGATCAAGTGACAACGGGGATCCTAAGATGGTTACAACTCTGAGGACCAGTCATACTATTCGTTCAACAGGTATTGACAGTTGACAGGAGAACTAATGAAGCTTCTTGGATGAGAAGCAAAACTTCTTCGTCAGTCCAGTTGCCTTTTGAAAAAGCACCTTTGAGATGACTATGACCTGGATGACTAAGAATCTCCACAGACATTTGTTCAACAGTGTTGTAATTTTCAATGGTTACTGAATGAATGGTCATAATGCAAGGACTATATGTAATGTCCTCTTCCACAAGCGTACATATAAGTAAGCTGCAACAGAAGTCCAGCCACATATTTGAAAACTCTAGCTAACATAGGAAACTAACTAGAGTAGAACTTTGGACAGCTGCCAGGACAAATGGATCTGAAGTTGGTTCAATGAAGCCTCAGGACCAAGAGTTGCATATTTAGGGAAAAGTAGAAATGCAGCACTCCAACTTCTAATCTAGAACTATAAAATAACTTGGTGTCTTTAAACTGCTTACCAAGCTGCAATTGGTCTTGAGCAATTAACTTCTGAATTCTAATTCCTCAATGAGAAGATTAAATTTCAGGCTCGGGAAAACATTGTGCTTTGTATAAACATGGTACTTGAAATACAAATCAAGAATCTAGACCTATAGTATGGATGATAGAGGCTGATGATGAGTTCCAGTCTATTTAAATGACTAGGTAAGGTGAAAGAGACATAGCAAAATGGAAAGCAAATTGGAACATGAAAAAGTCAAGCTTCTCATTCATGCTATGAGTTCCTATGTTTTTTTTCACACTTCCAGACATTTTTTTTTTTTGGAAGTATGAGATGGATTCCCTATATCCTAAGCTTTTACTTTCACATTCCCAGACTTTTTTTTTTTTGGAAGTATGAGATGGATTCCCTATATCCTAAGCTTTTACTTTCCTATGGCACTACATGGCTGGAAACTTCCTTACTGATCTCTCTCCTCCTTCCTTACGCTTCCTTCATAATTTGATCAACCTTGTTCATTTGGAGGGCATCGCTCTGAGGAAAGTTATATTGTCGTGTTTCCTCTGTATTGAGTAAATCTGGTTGTGGTCTTGATACTTCTTGCATTTTCCATGAGAAGCTGTTATTGCTGAAAGATGCCCCAAACTTGCTGTGCTCCATCAAGCTATTTATACATTCCTCTGGGATGGTACACAAACCTCAGTACTGATTTGATTACTCATTTTCACAGAGAAGCCTTTGGCATTCCTTCTCTCAGACTGCAACTATCTGTAGCTTTTTTCCAAATCGCTTCTGCCTCACAAAGACAAATATAACATGCAGAAATGGTTTACAGGGAAGGCTTTCTTTCATACTAGATCTCTTTTCTCACTTCATTAGGATATATCCAGTTAATGGATATGATGTAGAATATTGTATTATGGGGATTCTCAATCTCTTGTTCTAAACAGACACAAGTAGAACTTCTGTGCAAGTTGAGATGCCTCCTCAACTCATGTCTCCTGTTTGAGGAGTAGGTAGCACTACCAGAAGAACCTTTGCACAACTTCATGTCATGTGCCAATTGCAACCTTTCCTGGATCAGGATATTCTGCTCATGCTCTTGTCTTAGTTATCTTTTGGTTAGGCTACTGTGGTGTGCTCTACATGGGCCTGCCTTTGAAGTGTATTAAAAGGTACAGTTGGAATAAAATGCAGCAGTGTGGGTAGTTATGAATGCTTACTGATCTGCACCTGTTACACCTCTGCTCTATAAGTTGCATTGGTAGCCAGCATGCTTCTGGGTTCAATTCAAGATGTCAATAGTTGTCTGTAGAGTTCTCCATAGAATGAAGCAAGGTTATTTGTGGGACCATCTCTCTCCAATAAGGTCTACCAATTCTTTCAGATCTGACAAGAGAGGCATGTTATGGGTCCTATCCAGAGGTGAAATCCAGCAGGTTCTGACAGGTTCTGGAGAACTGGTAGCGGAAATTTTGAGTAGTTCGGAGAACCGGCAAATACCACCTCTGGCTGGCCCCCGAGTGGGGTGGGAATGGAGATTTTGCAATATCCTTCCCCCTGGAGTGGGGAGGGAATGGAGATTTTGCAGTATCCTTCCCATGCCACGCCCACCAAGCCACACCATGCCTACTAAGCCATGCCTACAGAACCGGTAGTAAAAAAAAATTGGATTTCACCACTGGTTCTATCCATTAAAGAATGTCACCTGGCAGGATCCAGGAAAAAAGCTTCTTCTATCATGGTGCCTGTCTTTGGAACATTCTTCTCCTCTCACTCCTGCTGGGATTTATTGACATCAATTTATTGACAGTCAAGCCATGGTGGCGCAGTGGTTAGAATTCTAGAATTCAGTGTTGCAGGCTAATTGTGCTGACTGCCAGGGGTTCAATCCTCACCGGCTCAAGGTTGACTCAGCCTTCCATCCTTCCAAAGTCAGTAAAATGAGGACCCAGATTGTTGGGGGCAATATGCTGACTCTGTAAACTGCTTAGAGAGATGGCTGTAAAGTACTGTGAAGTGGTATATAAGTGCTATTGCTGTGTGCCAATTGTTGTTGGCCATTCAGAATCACTTGTTTGAGATGGGTGACCATATAAATTGAATGGACGAATGGATAACTATACTGCATGTTACATTGGTCTTACTGGCTTTCTGGAATATAGTGATTATGGAATCGTCAAGCCTATGAATTATATTCTTGCCCTACATTTTAAAACATTAATGTTATATGGGCATTTCAGTATAAATACTTAATTGTAAATTTATCTTGTCTTTATATTGTCTCCATCCCAACCCATTACAACCTGAAAATTAATTCATTCACATTAACTGTCAACACTTTTAAGTAAATCTATTCCAACTGATGTCTATTATATATATATATAATAGCAGCAATTGTTTCCACTGTACACAGTTTCATTTGAAAAAACGTGACAGCCATTTTTTTCCCTTCCCATTGAACTCAGTCTAACTTATAGTTTGACAAGTAACATTTAAAGCTTTGTTACTCTGAACTAAAGTATTAAGTAGGATTAAAAAGTGACATTTTTATAACTAGCAATTAGATGAATGCAATGTTTATTTGTATATATCCAGCACTGCAAGAAAAGTGGAGGAATACTCAGCTTTTTGTCTCTTTCTAACTAATAACACTGGTAGCGGCCCAGTGCTGTTGCTATAGAAATGTCTCTGAATTTTACACAACCAAAAGTTTTGAAGACTCAGATAATCTATTACTGCTAATTCTAGAAAGAATGTACCAGAAGCATTTGTTTCTTCTTTTTCTTCTATTGAAGCAAGGCAAAATTGTTCTGAATGGCATTTCTGTAATGTTACCATATCAGAGTGTTACCATATCCAATTTTTTTAAATATAGCTGCTTTCTCTTACTCAGCAAGCAAGTACAGATTAGACTGAGGAATGAATGAAATGTGCTGGAATAACACCTTGGTCCTAGAGCCGAGGTGGCGCAGTGGTTAGAGTGCAGCACTGCAGGCTACTTCAGCTGACTGCTAGCTGCAGTTCGGCGGTTCAAATCTCACCGGCTCAAGGTTGACTCAGCCTTCCATCCTTCCGAGGTGGGTAAAATGAGGACCCAGATTGTTGGGGGCAATATGCTGACTCTGTGAACCGCTTAGAGAGGGCTGTAAAGCACTGTAAAGCGGTATATAAGTCTAAGTGCTATTGCTATTGCTAAGGTGCTTCTCCATTTATGGAATGGAGGACTTCTGTCAGTTCCCACAGACTGCAGCTCCTCTTAACCTTATTTCCAACTATTGCAAAGAATCCTAGAATTTCCAGATTGGGGATTTGGAGATGTAGAGAAAGAGAAGGGTAACCCTAACCCTAAAACAATTTGTTGGGAAGAAGGCTTGCATAATTGTACATTCTAGTCTTCCTATGGAGCTGATATCCTGGTCTGTCCTCTCTAATGAGATTGACAATATCTCAGAAAAATACAACAACTAGGTGTTAACCTGAAGCTGACCTGGCTGTGGCCATTTTCTTTTCTGTAGCTTTTTCTATAAGGATTTTTCTTCACATGGCTTCAGGCTTGACACAGCCTGGAGCTGAGGGGGGTGTAGAGATAACTGGGGTTTTGTAGCCAAAACAAAATAGTTCTCCTATGAGCCAAGGACATTCCAACTGCTGGCTGGCCAGAGGAGGAGGAGAAAAGTAACCAGGCAAACAGCCAGCACCCAGATTGGACAATGTGACTTATTGTTTGAGAGAACAGGAAACTTTCACTTTTTAATGAGGTAGAAAACGCAGGAACTGTCAGAGTTGGTTTTCCACCAGTCTGTGCCAAGATGATATTTCCAAATAAAACTGTTCTTTGAGGAATCAACCTGCCTCGGAGTTCTGTTTGCAATGGATGTATTACTTGGAACCCTGACATTAGTTTCCTGATGAGTCAATTCTATCAGTTCAGAATAACACCTATGTTGATGTCACAGCACTGGGATAAAGCAGGCAATGATTTGCTGATGTTAAACCTGATTGTCTAGTCTAATTATTAAAAAACAAAACCATGGGATTTGGGCCTGCTGATAAGCCATCTCAATAGCGATCCCTACTTTTATGGAATATTCTTTTCCCAAAGCTGTGAAAGACGCTTACTCCAGGGGTGGGTTCTAACTTACCTCACTGCCGGTTCGCTTCCTTCCATGCTGTGTAGCCGCGCCTCATGGGCGCGCGCGTGTTTCATGCGCACATGCACAGTGCCGAAAAAATTCCAAAAAAAAGAGCCGAAAACAAGATGGCGACGCATGCGCAGTGCCGGAAACTCAGCTTCTGTGCATGTGCAGAAGAAAAATAAATAAAAAAACTTCCAAAACAAATTTTAAAAAATCCAAAAAAAAGATGGCGGCGTCCACGGACCGGCACCAACCGAACCGGCTCCGTGACGTCACCGTGACGTCACCAGCGGGTTGCTACTGGTTTGGGCGAACCGGTCTGAACGGGGAGGAACCCACCTCTGGCTTACTCTATTTCCAACCAAAGCAGTGAGATTCCAATACCTCAGGTACTGGATTCTCATATTAGTTTAATATAAAGTTTTAGTCTGCTGTGTGTAAAATTTTTACTACTCAAGCTGTTTTTTATGCTGCGCTGCTGTTTTTGACTTTATTGAATCCTACCCAGAGTCTCATTGAATTAAGATGGGCTATAAATATTATAAATAAAATTATTCAGCCATGATAAGCATTCAATATTCCATTTTCACATGTACAAGCTTAGCTTTTCTTTAAAAAAAGTCTTCAGCTGGAGCTCGTGATGTTTTGAATTATCATTATTATTAATGATTAAGCATGCCTGTGAAGTCATTGCTTGCTTGGCCTTCTGTTATATATTATAATTCTTGCAGACTCGTTGCAATTAATTCCTCTAGAAGTTTCTAGAAGCAGAGGTGGATTCCTCCAGGTTTGGACCGGTTCGCCCGAATCGGTAGCGACCTGCTGGTGATGTCACAGTGATGTCATGGAGCCAGTTTGGTCAGTGCCGGTCTGTGGGCACTGCCATCTTTTATTTTTGGAATTTTTTTTAAAAAAAATTCTTCTGCGCATGCGCAGAAGCCAAGTTTCCGGCACCGTGCATGTGTCACCATCTTGTTTTCAGCTTTTTTAAAAAAAATTGCAGATTTTTTGGCACTGCGCATGCGCACGCACGCTTTGTGCGTGCGCGCCCACGAGGCACGGCCACACGGCGTGGGAGGAAGCGAACCGGCAGCAAGATAAGTTAGAACCCACCCCTGTCTAGAAGTAGTCCCTGACTCTAGTTGTTTTGTCTGATCAGTAGAAAATGCAGCACAATACTATATTACAAATAAATTTTATATTAAATATATCATTTCTGTCTAACTCTTTGGCAGCTGCCTGAACCAAAAGTGATTCATTTTGAAATGCAGTTCTCACAGAGTCCTCCTTATCAAGATTTATTGAAATAGGTGACAAAAATGCCACCCTCAAATGAAGAGCTAGGGATCTTCACTATTAAACAGGAAAGTTTGCAGTTGGTTGTTTCCATAACAATCGCTTCAATCTTTGTAAGTGTGGGAATTAAGTCTTACAATTTCTTTCCCTTTTGTCATTTTTACCAATGCATCATGTTCCTTCTTAAAATTTATTCACATTTTTGTCATTGTTTGAATCTTTTATTTGTGTCTATCCTATTGATACTCATATGCTTTATCACAATATCTTATTTGTTTTATCAAGTTTTGTACCATTTATTCTCAGATTCAACAAAAATCTTATTGTCATTTCTTCAAGATTGGCTAAAAGATTACTTAAAGACTTCATTTTTTATGAGGCCAAGAAACTGATTATCCAAGATTTTTTGAAACTCCTATTTTTTAAGTAATATATTTCTGAAAACAAGAGCAAGAGAAAATGTCTAGAATTACTATTGTAAAAGTGTATAGAGAATTGCCATAATAGAAAAGAAACATAATTGTTTGTCTTTAATGGACATTAGAGAATTGGGTAATCATAAAGAGAAAGCGATTTATTGTGGCAAACTTTAAATAGGATTGTTAATTGTTAATCCTATTTTAGAGGAAAGCAAGAAAGACACTTACTATGTAACTAACTGGATCACATTTACACTCCTTCCTGAAATTTGCCATTTAGGAATTCTTGATAGCAGTGTGAATCCAAATTTATATTATTCCAAATTAATATAATGTGAATAAAATATAAACTATAAACATTTTACATAGCTACATAACTAAGCCTCAGCCAAATGGACCTTAATCTAAGTCTCCGCTGCAGAACATCTAATAAATATGCAGAAAATCTGATAATTTAGGATCTGGACCCAGTTTCATTGTAACTTGAATATCTTGAATTAAGGGATTTCTTGCAACTGTTATAGGCAGTCTAATGCTCTCAACAGAGCTATGATTTAATACAGAAAAGTAAATATTTAGTCTGAATATTTTTCTTGTAATTATTTATCCTTTCAAGCAGTAGAAACCAATCTGTTCAGTGATATGAAACAAACTCCAGATATTTACATTTGAAATGGGAAGAACAAGTTAAGAATGTATGATAAAGTGGGTTAAGAAGTGAAGAAACTTTTTGGATGAGAAGTGAAATGTTTTCAAAGAAAAAACAAATAAAGTCCAGTTGCCTTTTGAAAAGTTTTTTTGGACAACCATGTCGTTGGATGATTGAGAATCTCCATAGTCAGTAAGAATTTTAATTATAATATACAAACAGATCAGTGGAAATTATATAATTAAAAGCGTTGGAATTTATATTGTGTTATGATCTCAAACAGAATTTTATTAAAATGATGTTTCATTGGTTTTGATGCTAGAGAAATTGTATAAAGGTACCTCAAATGTATGTTGGACATGTGAACAACATGAAATAAATTTTATTATGTTTGGTGAACACATAAAAAAGAAAGAAAGAAAGAAAGAAAGAAAGAAAGAAAGAAAGAAAGAAAGAAAGAAAGAAAGAAAGAAAGAAAGAAAGAAAAAAGAAAAGAACTCAAATATATACTTTGATACAGAGGATTTTAAAGATTAATATTCAATTGAAGCCAAAAAAAATTATTTTATGATTAATGGATAAAGAGTTAGAAAAAAGCTATGGAAGATTATTTTAATATATAAAAATTGTACATATATAAAACAGATATTTAAAGATTGCTATCATATCATTTCTTGTAAGTCTCTTAATTTTCCCCTTCAAGCTTCCATATTGGTCTGAATTCTTGGTAAAGAGGCCAAAAAAGTCATTGGCTCCAATATGTAAAAAAAAAAAAAAAGACTCTTCCTAACAATAATGCCAGAAAATATATTAAGTAAGTATTTAACATTGAACCAATTGGTTCTTTTTAAGCATTTCTGATAACTGTCTCTCTTCTTTAACCTAGTTAAGGAACATTGTCCCTATTAGATATTACTGTAAAATGGAACGGAAACCAAACAACATTCACCAGAGAAAGTCCTTCATGTTCTAGATAATTAAGCATAGCACATCTGAACTTTCAAACAAACTGTTGGCATGGCAACAGAAAACATTTACTATTAGAAGAAAGTAAAGAATGTGGGATAAGGAATATAACCCCCTCCACACTCCTGTATATTTGAAGAAATGCTATTGTTTGGTTTGTTTTAAAAGGTCTTGTGTATATAATTCTTCAACCAATTGCCTCGGTTAAAGCTATTCCAAAAAAGAGTGCCCAGGAGCTATAAGGCTTCTCATTCTTTCCTTTCAATAATTTAAAAATAATTTCTAACAGCTTTTTGCCCTAATAACACTGCTGGTATGTGCCTGTAAAGCAAGTGTGAATATTATCTTCTTTCTCTTAACCGACATGCCTCCCACAGACAGGTCATTCAAATAATACCAATACTGAAACAGCAAGGAGACAGAAATGGCTCATTAAGAATATACAGTTCTTAGATGTAAGAACCGAAAATGTAGACCACAATACACAATGAATAAAGAAAACTGACCACAGTAACCACAGCTGGACATATATGGTCAGAGGTTTGGGGACAGAGAAATAGAGGGGCCAAGTTCTCCAAATTTATCCAAGGAAAGAAAATTTTAAGAAACCACAAACACTGATGGAAAACATTCCTTCCTGATGGCTTTCCTTGAGAAGCCTGGAAGGTTATATTAAAAAAGAGAACATTCAGACAATCCCCTGGATCACCTCATAACGAAGTGGATGAAACCTGTTTCACTCAGAGGAACCTTGGGGAACACAGTAGTATGCTGAAATATCATGGTGAATCTATCTTTTAATCTAATGGGAGAACAACATTGATTATCATGGCAATTATCACAACATATACTCTACAGTGCTAGTGGTTGCATCCAAGAGGGTAGGAAGCTTGACTTGGAAAAGGGATCCTGGGTTATTCCTGATGGCCCTTGGTTGTCTTAAGCCTTCTTCCAGCAGAGTGGCCATGTCACAATCCTCTTCTGTCTAACGCAGGAGTGTCAAACTCAAGGCCCGGATGCGGCCCGTGGGGTGATTAGATCTGGCCCACAGGGCTGCCCTGGAAACAGCGAAGGACCGGCTCGTGGTCCTCTGGCAGCAAAAATGGAGCTCTGTTTTCACTGGCAGAGGGTTTCAGGAGGCCGTTGCAGCCAGAAACGGAGGTCAGGAGGGCTACGTGCGGCCCTCCTGAGCTCCGTTTTCGCTGGCAGAGTGCCAAAAACAGAACTTGGGAGCTTGTTTTCACTGGCAGAGCACTCGGGCCACCACAGGCGCCCCTGACACAAGTGACGTCAATCTGGCCATGCCCCCCTGGCCACGCCCCCCCAGGTCAAACACAACCCTGGTGCAGCCCTCAATGAAATCAAGTTTGACACCCCTGGTCTAATGGGAAGAGGTATAGTCTTTCCAGGGATGGTTGTACTAGTCTCCTGCTTTTTGCTTAGATACCTTTACTGTGACAGCTGTTGTTGGGAATCACAGCATTCAAGAGACAAGCACTCCATGAATGCGTATTAAATGAAGTGCGTTAGAGCAATTTTGAACAGACAAAAGAACCAGCATTTGTCTTGTTATTATTCATTTGTTAGGATTTACCAACTTCCTTTTTCTGATAGTTTGTTGTGATGTGAAAAGCATCTGTATCAAAAACTTATGCAGAAGTGTTACAACCAAAAAAGTGAAAACTACAAATATATTTTATATAACGATATGCCCCAAATTAAAAATGAGAGCTCAAAGGCACTTCATTATGGGGTTTTTTTAAGGCCAAGTAGTCTCAGGCGGGAGAATTTTCTATTCTTATCTCTGATAGTGTTTTCTAAAATTATAACTGTTTAGCTTTGCCTTATTTACTACATGCCAAATCTTAATTTTTTAAATCATACATTCATTTGCTTCCATTTACAGAAACTTCCCCAAGCCGATGCCCACTGATAGGTTTATAATTGCTGATATAATCATCAGAGGACTGGGAATGTGGAAAGGGAAGTATAAAAGTTGAGGGGGAAAACCCCTGCTCCTATGACCTTGGGTATAGTCTCAGGTATAAAAGGAGGAATACCTGAAAATAATAGTGCAAACTGTTGGGATGGATATAACAAGACTTGCAGAGCACATTTTCATGATGGCAGGGAGATTTCTGGGTTAAGTTCATCTAGTCCAGCATTGTACTTGATGGTTTTTTTCCACTACTGCTTTCCAGCAGCTGGTTTTTAAACTATGCTGCCCATGGAACAGCCATCAAGACTGGTATTCATCAGTAAGGCCAAAGAATTTGAAAGAATACAATAAATTTTGTAAATAAAAATGGTGAAAGTTCACAAAGATTACTAAGTGCAAATAGAAATACATATTATTTCCATAGCAAGGAAGATAAAGGAGGAATGGTTAAATTGAATACTTTATTTAAAGAGGAAAATATGTTCTTACTTGGATATCACTTCTGGAATTTGTGCTTGTGAAGAAAAAAATGAAACTTTGATTTTGGTTTTGTTGATTAGAAAGATTTGGTGTTATAGAAATGGCTAGTTATATATTAATATGTAAAAGCAAAAAGTTGAGGTTGGAGTGTATTTATCTTGCACTGTGCTAGGAAGAGTTGGAAGTCAATGCCCCGTTTTCTTTCTTTTTCTCTTCCCCCTTGTATTTCACACCCCCTTTTCCCATTCTCTTTCCTTCCCTTAATTTCCTATTTTCTTTTCTTTTTTTTGTATTTTATACATACAATACAATACAAAAAAAAATAAATACAATAAAAAAATGGAAGACTGGTATTCATTGATAGACTAACGCTCTATCAATGGTGTAAGATTTGTTTAGAATCTCAGTCCTTTAACAAGATCCATCTAATAATTTTCACTTCCTAACTCTTCACATAGAGAGCCAATTTAGTATAATGGATGATGCATCAAACTAGAAACCAGGAGACTGTGAGTTCTAGTCCTTAGGCATAAAGCCTGCCAAGTGACCTTGGGCCAGTCACACTTTCTCAGCCCTAGGAAGCAGGAAATGGCAAACTATTTCCAAAATCTTGCCACGAAAATTGCAGCGACTTGCCAGGAGTCAACACTGACTGGAAGGGATCCCCCACCTCAAAAATCCCTCTTCATACAATTTAGGAATTCTTGGTTGCTGAAGGCACTATTTTGAATGTTGGAAGAATGGCTTCAGGATTTCTTTCTGAGTTTTGACTGTCTTTCTGTGGATGTACCACATTTGTTTCTCTGCGGCAATCAGCTATCCCTCCTATTAAACTAGTCAAGGCTACATATAAAATATAGAATTTGCATAAAAAGCTTATGATAAGCTTATAATAAGACAAAAACTATTAGCATAAATAAGCCGTGAAAATTTCTGCACCTAGCAGAATTATTTTTCACATGTACAGTACATGCACACACAAGATCTGAATAAGAAATCAAGATAAGGAAAATATATTCAATAGGATTCTTCTAAAGTGCATATTCCATGATATGGATTTTCAGGAAACCTCATTAAACATACTGAAAGAAACAGATGCGCGACCAACTGTTTTAAGCAATGAGTGTTAGAATGCCAGAACTATTCAGAAATATCCTAGATTTGTTTCTCAGCCTCAGAACTTCAAGATGTATGGACTTCATACATATTGAATTGAATGCTGATTGGACAATTCTGGGAGTTGAAGTCCACATATCTTAAAGTTGCTAAGATTGAGAAACACTGTCCCCTAAACAGTTGTCAAGACTACTCCAACCTGTTTTGAGTAGGGACTGTTTCTATTAACTAATTAAATAAATTGCTAGAATTTACATAGAAATGAAATACATCTTAGAAAAGAAGACTATGATCAGATGATTTACATGTTTTCTTGCCTGCTGCCCAGGTACCAAGTGGAGATAAGCAGTTCACATCTACCTAACTCAGCATTTTTAAATTTTTTTCTCCAGATTTGAGTTGGACAACTTTTTTAAAAAAGATAAAAGGTAACATTTCCTTCAAGTGCAGCTCAATTCTTGGGGCCTTTCAGGATATGTCCTTGTAGTTTCCCTGGCAGCAATATCTAAATGGTTTACTATGTCTTCTTTTGGATTATTTCTTCTTTTTCTTTCAAACCTAGCCTAAACACACAGAAACACTGGAAGACTAAGTTCTAACCAGGCCTGACTCTCCAGCTTAGGCAAGATCAGCCAGATGCTGTTATCTGCAGAATTCCCTTAAAATAGAGAAGTGCTTTCTGTAGTAAATGACAGATGACCATCTTTACTTGGGTTTTTAATCAAAGAAAGAGAATATCATTTAAAAAAAAACCCAATATAAATAGCATGAACACCTGGGCAGTATTTTTAGGATTGCTTTTCAATTTTTCTTCATGTGATATATTATCACTGGAATTTTCTTCAAATTTTTGTTCCTGTTCATAGAAATATGTAAATATAAGGTTGTTGTCATCTTCTTTTGCAGAACTACAATTGTGTACACGTCAAAAGCAAGTCCTTATGGCAGGAAATGAAAATTTATATGGATTTTAAGAGGAATTGATTGTCATGGACACAGCTTTAGTTTAATCTAATGGTTTTTCAAACTTGGCAGCTTTAAGATATATTACTTACTTACTTTACTTTATTGTCATTGCACATGGACTTCAACTCTTAAAATTTTCCAGCCAGCATGCTGGGAGTTGAAGCCCACACATCTTAAAGTTGCCAAGTCTGAAAAACACTGGTTTAATCTATATAAGGGGTCCTTTTGCCAGTCATAAAAATATTTGATTAATTTATATGACACCCAGCAATGGCATAGCATATCAAACATTATTATTAGTTCTGTGCTTTTCTTTCTTTCTTTCTTTCTTTCTTTCTTTCTTTCTTTTTCTTTCTTTCTTTCTTTTGCTATATTTTGCAGTAAATTTGAAAGTCCCATTTTAAAATTGGTTTAATAGTTTGCTGTATTGCAGGATAAGTCGACATCTATTTAGTGCCTCAAATCAATAGAATGAAAAAATATACAAGTGAAAGAGGATCTTTCTTTCTTTCTTTCTTTCTTTCTTTCTTTCTTTCTTTCTTTCTTTCTTTCTTTCTTTCTTTCTTTCTTTCTTTCTTTCGTCATTTAAGATATAGAAGTTGACAGAGACACACATTTCCTAAGCTTCACATTTGCCATAAAAGCATGTAAAATTTAGACTTTCATTTCTGTGCATGTTTTATTTGTTTAATTTCACTTTCTAAATGCATTTCTATTTCTGGTATCCCTGGGGTTCCAGTATAGAAATCAAGAAGTATAATCTTTTGGATATCATTAACATGCTTTTCTATTTGCATAGCTTAATAACTAAATAATTCATTGAAAAGATTTAGTCATCATTTCATAACAATAGCTACAGCACTAGCTTTAAGATAGCAATAGCAATAGCACTTAGACTTATATACCGCTTCATAGTGCTTTACAGCCCTCTCTAAGCGGTTTACAGAGTCAGCATATTGCCCCCAACAATCTGGGTCCTCATTTTACCCACCTCGGAAGGATGGAAGGCTGAGTCAACCTTGAGCTGGTGAGACTTGAACTGCCGAACTGCAGCTAGCAGTCAGCTGAAGTAGCCTGTAGTGCTGCACTCTAACCACTGTGCCACCTCGGCTCTGTGTAGATGTGTAGCATCTTCAATTCCCAGCATGCTGGCTGGAAAAATTTAAGAGTTGAAGTCCATATATGTGCACTTAGGCAGGAAAAATCAAACACATGGCTATAGAATAGGTGATATCTGGCTCAACAGTAGTAACTGTGAGAGGGACCTAGATGTCCTAGTTAACTACCAACTACCAAGAGCCGAGGTGGCACAGTGGTTAGAGTGCAGCACTGCAGGCTACTTCAGCTGACTGCTAGCTGCAGTTCGGCGGTTCAAATCTCACCGGCTCAAGATTGACTCAGCCTTCCATCCTTCCAAGGTGGGTAAAATGAGGACCCAGATTGTTGGGGGCAATATGCTGACTCTGTGAACCACTTAGAGAGGGCTGTAAAGCACTATGAAGCGGTATATAAGTCTAAGTGCTATTGCTATTGCTATTGCTATTAAGTATGAGCCAGCAGTGTTCTGTGGCTGCCAATAACAACAACAACAACAACAACAACAACAACAACAGTGCAGTCCTAGGCTGCATCAAAGAGAGATAGCATCAAGACAATGAGAAGTGATACTACCGCTTTACACCATGCTGCTGAGACCACACCTGGAACTGCACCCAGTTCTGGTCACCACAGTACAAAAAGATGTTGAGACCCTGAAAAGTGCGCAGAGAAGAGCAGCAAAGATGATAAAGGGTCTGGAGGCTAAATCATATGATGAACAATTGAAGGACTGAGGTATGTCCAGCTTATTGAGGGAAAGATAAGGGGGGGGGGAAGATGACATCTGTCTTCCAGAAGTTGAGGGGCTGTCACAAAGAAGAAGGGATCGATTTATTCTCTGGGGCCCCAGAGGGCAGGACAAGAAGTAATGGGTGGAAGCTTATTAAAGAGAAATACAACCTAGAAGGAGACATTTTCTGACAGTGAGAGCATTAATCAATGTAATAGGTTACCCCCTGGGGTTGTGGGTGCTCCATCACTGGAGGTTTTCAAAACTAGACTGGATAATCATTTAACTGGGATGGCATAAAGACTCCTGCAATTGGACTAGAAGACCTCTGAGGTACCCCTTCCAGCCCTATGATTCTAAACATTTTAAAGTTGCTAAGATTGAGAAATATCAATATGGCCTACTGTATATAGCACTTCCTTTCAACTCTGTAGTGGGATGGCCTGAGAGAGAACATGACTGGCCCAGCATTATCTTATGAGTTATCTTATCTGGCTGTGGCCTTGAATCTGGATTTCCCCAGTGCCATTCTACCGCCTTCCTCACTACGTACACTGGTTCCTTTAGAGTTTGTAATTTTCATTTATATTGTAAATATTGATTGGATCTTGGATACCCCACTGATACTAAAGAAACCCCCACTGAATCATTTGATCTCCCATGAGCACACTATGTGAGAGAATGCTCACGACTGAAAACTGACCAGTTCTGTTCTTCCAGTATTAGCCAAACAAGAAATGCTGTGTCTTTTTCCCTGGGATATATTTCCTATGTATGCTATGAGACTTCTGTGAGGAGCATCATTATTTATATTCAACAATCATATTTATATTGTAAAAAAAACCCACCCTGATAGCTTTTAGAACACCATGGTACAATCACCATAAACTGGTTTATGTAAGAAAAATGTAAGTAAATGAGTGAGACAGTCATGCCGCTTTTGTTTTAGATACCATTTTAATTGGTATCTTCATATCTAGGATTTCTTTTTTTAGCTGCATTCTCAAGCAAGAGATGAAAATGAAAAAAACAACACCAATTCACTTTATAAATTAGCACATACACAAAGCTAGACGACTGCCTGCCTTTTTATTGTGTTGACATTGGCTGATAACACTTTAGAAAAATAAATCCTGTAATTGTGTGCAATTAACACTCAGTAAATATCTCATATACACTGTAGCCATGGCTCGGAGAGCATTGCTTCAACTCTGTCATCGTACCTGCCAGACTTCCTTGTTCTGGCCTATTGCATTGTATTAAAAAGGAGTGTTCATATCAGCTTTGTACCTCTATGCAAGATCAAAAGCATTTATACAAACTCCAAAGATACTCAGAAGTTACAGCTGGTCTAGAATGCAGCAGCGCAAATAGTTACAGCATGAGCACCCCTCAGTACATTCATCTCATGCTACTATGCAAGCTGCATTGGTTAACAATGAGATTCAAGGTGATAGTGTCTACCTATACGCCTTCATGGCATGGGGGCTAAATATTTGTGGGACTACCTATCTCTAACAGTTTCTGCTCACCCTGCCAGAGCTATGAGGATGTTCTACTAAGTTGTGTCATCTTTTGGGGATCGGGAGGTGTTGTCACAGCACCAGCCTTGTGAAACAGATCTTTCACACCCCAAGATCTGGTGATCCAGGCCCTTCTGGCCTCTAAGAAAGCCTTGAAGACTTAACTCTTCCCCCAAGCATTGGGTCAGGATGTTGGTTGCGTCCATCTGAGTCGTATGTTATAGGAGTTACTTTCCCTCAACATGATTCATTTTTATCAATATATTTTTGTATTGTGGTGATTTACTTCAAGAGTCACACAGAGTCAACTGGCAAATCATAGCTGGCTTTGAAAACTTTTTCCTATGTATACATTTTGCACTCTTCTGGCTAAGAAACAATGGAGAAAGGGGACAAATATGAACATACTAAACTCTGAAGATCTGAATTCTGAAGATCCTGCTCTATTCAGGATTACATTTCTGAATAGTCAGGAACTTATTTTAGAATGGTATAATATTCAAAATAAACAAGTGTCCCTAAACTCTGAAGAATACTTACAGCAACACATTAGCTGGGAGCCAGTTTGGTCTAGTGATTAAGGCACCAGGCCAGAAAGCAAGAGACTGTGAGTTCAAGTCTTGCCTTAGCCATGAAAGTCAGCTGGACGACTTTCTCTCTCAGCCCATCCCAACCCACCCTACACTCTCTCAGCCCAACCAACTTCACAGGGTTGAGAGGAAAATAGGAGGAGGAAGGTGTGGTGGATATGCTTGCTGCCTTGAGTTATTTGTAAAGGAAATTTACAATTCAAACAGACAGGCATCTGCTACATAACACCCCAGAGTTAACAACTGTTGATAAGAAAGACAAAAAAGTCTGGATGGTGAACATGGTAGTTCCTGGACACAGCAGAACAGAAGAGAAAGAAGCACAAATTACAAACGCCTGCAAATAGAAATAGAACAACGGCGGCAAAAGAAAGCAAAGGTAGTACCAATAGTATTAGACACCTTGGGTGCAATCCTGAAACATCAGGAACACTACCTGAACACTATCAGCACTGAGAAAATCACCATTAGTCAATTGCAAAAGGCAGCTTTATTCAGAACTGATTACATTCTGAGATGATACCTTTAATACCATCAAGCATCCACATCTTCCCACATTAGGTCCTTGGGAAGGACCTAATAGGTAGTTTTAAAAAAAGCCAAAAGCCAGTCTAAACATTTGGCTGAATGCTGCAGGATTCAATCTGGGTCAGTCACTGGGACCACAGGTTTTGTCTTCCAAGCTTTCTCTATGTGCTCTGGGCTGTTCTGTGTGGCTGAATGTGGCTGAAGCCACACACAAAAGGCTGAATGTGTGATGAACCATAATAATCCCAAAACATTTGAAGCATCACTTGAACACCATTGGCATCGACAAAATCAGTCAATTGCAAAAGACAGCTTTACTTACAATAGCTTACAACCTGTGACAATACCTTTAACACCATCAAACATCCACATATGCCTATCCCTGGTCCTTGAGAAGGACGGGATAGGTGGATAAAAATGCCAAATCCAGTCTAAGCATTTGGGGGGGGGAGGGGGAGAGAGAGAGAGAGAGAGAGAGAGGGAGGGAGGGAGGGAGGGAGGGAGAGACCATATCTTCTACAACTCTCTATCTGGCAAAATACCCAAACAATTCTGATTTATGTACAGTTAGCTTTATGTACAGTTAGATTTTGTTTCTTTGAATGTAGCTACATTTTGTTATTCTGGCTGTTAAGCTAGACATGCCCTGAATTCCTTGATGACCTAGTTATGACTTTATTCTATTTGAAATAGAAACTGTTTAATTATTTTAATTAATTAACTCATAGAATTCTGGTCAGTCACCATGATAAAATAGATTTGATTTGAAGTTGCTATTATAAGTCTCTCCCTCCATGTTTATCAACAAATGTCTACAACCACTTAAGGCTGTTTCCAACTGAATGTGCAATTATTTGGAAAGTTGTGGCCAATTCATGGCTTCTAGAGAAAATCTTTGTATGATATACGCTTGAAAGCCTACATGCAGTGTAATCAACTGCCTTTGATTTCAAAATGAAAAGGGGCTAGGGGAAAAAACATGAAGAGAATCTTAAAGTTTTTTTTTTAAATGTTATTTATTTTGTATATGTTTTTTAAAAATAATTTTGGTGATTGGGTGATATTATGAGCCGTGGTGGCGCAGTGGTTAGAATGCAGTATTGTAGGCTAATTCTGTTGACTGCCAGGAGTTCGATTCTGACTGGCTCAAGGTTGACTCAGCCTTCCATCCTTCCGAGGTTGGTGAAATGAGGACCCAGATTGTTAGGAGCAATAGGCTGACTCTCTAACCCGCTTAGAGAGGCCTGTAAAGCACTGTGAGGTGGTATATAAGCAGCGGTGGGTTGCTCCCGGTTTGGCCCGGTTCTTAGAGCCAGTAGCGGTGGCGGGAGGCTCCACCCACCTGCCTGGGACGCTTTTGCGCATGCATAGAAGCGTCACGTACATGCACAAGCGTGCGCATGAACCGGTAGTAAAGGGTTTTAGAACCCACTACTGTATATAAGTCTAAGTGCTATTGCTATGAAGTGAATATCCAAGGCTGTCTGCGGGGTCATGATTCTTTATTTTGCCTAAAAACAAACAAGAGGCTGTTCCAAAGTATTTCAACCAAAGCGTAAGTATATTCTGCTCCATGTAACACTGCAAGGTTTGGAACGAAGGGAGGGGATAAGAGAAGCTGTTTGGAAATGGAAAGAGATGTGTTTCTGCTCTCATTTCTCTCTTCCCTTGAACCCTCCATCTGAAGATGCCATTATGGTGTGTGTGTGTGTGTGTGTGTACGCGCGTGTGTGCACAGGGCAGGGGTTTGTTCTCCAAACAGCCAAGGAAGTCATCCTGCTGTCAGATCACAGAAAAATGAAGGGTACTATACCAGGAACACAGCAGCAGCAAAAATAGCTTGCTGCCCCCTCCCCCCAAAATCAGATGCTTCTCTTTAAAGAGAAAAGCATTGGGTTTATATAACATCCAATAAATGGTACACCGGTGTTGTGAGGCACAAAGGCTGATGTTTATAGCAAGAAAACATATCATCAGTGTCAACATTTCCCTCCATTCAGGAGTGATTCTTTCCGGTTCTTCCTCCAAGAACTACAATTCATTCAAACCAATCAGCTAAGTGTTACATGAGTTTGTGATTTAGCAAGAGAAAAAAAAAATGTCAGAGCGATATCTGAAGATTTTTAAAAAAAAAAAACCCAAAGAGAAAAATCAGTCCATCAGTAAGGATAGACAAAAGACTCTAATTTAGGACAGCACAAAAGACTCTAATTTAGAACAGCATATGAAATAGAAAAGTGAATTTGGAAGTGAAAAAAAACTGCCTACAGAGAGTTCAACTAAATTCATTAATTTCTCCATATCTGGTCATCTCCCCTTAGGTTGTACCAACCATTTTCATCACCCCAGATGGCCAAAATGGGCACTGGCTGCGCATATAAATCACTTTGTGAGGTCAGTGGGTGGTTTTAATGTAGCTGTACAATTTGGGATGAACACCCTTTGAATGGTGTGGGAGTAGGAATGGATTTCCAGAGAAAAATATTGCAGACTACAGGAACCAGGAGCACTACTCAGGTGACCCTGAGGACACAGATAAACCTCCAAGTGCTTCGGTGACCCTCTAAAAGGTTGCAAATGACCAGCTGTCTGCAAGGAATATAAATCCTTCCATTTCTCACCATCCAGTCAGAGTTGAAGAAGCTTCTTGGATGAGAAGTGAAACGTCTTCAAAGAAAAACAAGAAAGTCAAGTTTCCTTTTGAAAAAAAAACACTTTTGGGACAACCATGACCTGGATGACTAAGAATCTTTACAGACCATTAAAGCCTATTATTTTCTATGTTAGATTTAGATATGAAAGATGACAAGTCACGAGTGCTTCTCTCCTGCTAAGTCCCAAATTCAAGCCTCTGTATTTTCCATAGTCTACAGGAAGCAGATAATCAACATTTTAATCAAGAGCCATGGTAGCGCAGTGGTTGGAATGCAGAATTGCAGGCTAATTCTGCTGACTTGTAGGGGTTCGATCCCCACTGGCTCAAGATTGACTCAGCCTTCCATCCTTCCAAGGTCGGTAAAATGAGGACCCAGATTGTGCAATTATTTGGAAAGTGAGGACATCAGTCATGAGTTGAAACTCTGAAGCAGGTTCAGCCTCTGCCATCTTTCACTCAGTGGGGAATTTTAAGGCTTTCTATTTGTCTGAAGTAAAAATTCTAATCTAGCTGAGCAATGTCTGAGACCTGTGTCAAAGCAAGGACGGAAAAGGAGTTAAGCGTCTGGAGAGCTGTGATTTACTGCTGAGCCCTTGTATGAAGTCTGACAATGCAGGTTGAGCTGATGGGAATTAAAACTCAGATTCATGGTTTTAGCATTTAACAATAAATAAATAAAAGTTGTATCACACTGTCAGGGTGACTGCTGAAACATCAAAATGCAAAACTTTTGGCACTCTTATTCACCGGTTTAGAGTTAGAAATAATAAGATGAGAAGACAGCGGTGTACAGCTTTCATTTGCTTTGCCAAGCAAAGGCCACACTGCAAAAAATGAATTGGACCCAGTACATTTATTTATTTACTTATTATTGATCAGGACTAGATCCCATCTTTTGTAGAGGAGCTCAAGGCAGTATATATAGTATCAGGGGTGGGCTGCTGGGGGTTCGCAGGGGTTCGGGAGAACCTCTAGCTAAGATTCTGTGCAGTTCGGAGAACCCCCAAATCCCACTCCTGGCTGGCCCTGCCCATCCCACCCCACCCACCCCTCCCAGGAGTCCCCACGTGGCCCGTTTTGGATGCAGGTAAGTGCAGGGTGCGTGCGGAGGCTCGGGGTGGGTGAAAAACGGGCCTACCGGAAGTTCGGGAAGGCCAGAAACAGGCCCGTTTCCAGCCTCCAGAGGGCCTCCGGAGCCTGGGGAGGCCATTTTCGCCCTCCTGGAGGCTCGAGGAAAGCCTCTGGAGCCCAGGGAGGGCAAAAACGCCCCCCCACCATGGTGCAGGAGGCCGACTAGGCCACACCCACCATGGCCACGCCCACCCAGCAACCGGGCAGAGAACCCCTTGCTAAAAATTTTGAAGCCCACTCCTGTATATTATCCATTTCTCTGGTTTTACCTGACTTCAACAGCTCTGTGAGAGAGGGACTTGCCCAGAGTTACCCAATGAGCTTTTGGACCCAAGAGTGGATTAGTGCCAGTCCAATACCTTCATCATATGCTAAATTGGTGCTCGCTCGCTCGCTCACTCTCTTTCTTAATAACAGATTTATGGGAAATAAATGCTTTAAGTATCTGCAAACCGTAAGAAATCCATTTTCCTTCTTAAATCCCCACTATCCTGCAAAATGCAATTTTTTTTTTTTTACATTTTTGACCCTACTATTCTGAGAAAGGAACTCTAGGGCTTGAAAATGAGTGCTGCCCTACTTCATATGATTTTCATTATGAGATCACTGGTGAGCGACTGACAAGTCTGGTCTATTTCTGAATGAGTCCTTTAGATACTGTCTTTTATTTGGGAAGGATCACAGAAATGTCAGTCATTTTCTTGGGGGACATATGGGAGAAAGTGGACAAAAGACTCCATCATTGTTGTAGGTAATCTCTTCCAAGCTTTCATCACATCCAAGGTGTCATTCTTTTGTAAACTTTGCCTATCCAGAAGATAACAACTGATTGATGATAGTATATAAAACACTCCATGCATTTTCTACTTAAATGCTGATGACAGAAATAGCAGCAGAAGTGACTGATTGAAGTCCAGTGAAATATTTATCCTCTGCTTAGCCTTTGGCAGCATATCTCAATCTAAATAAAATCCAACGGAATATAGCCACATTCATGTCATGATGCTTTTTCCTCCTCCTATTTGTCCTATTTTGTTTTATTCTTATTTTCTCAGACACATCACTACTCATTTTTCTGCTACATGCAACACTGTAAAAAAAAAATATTAGATATTCCTTCGAAAATGGTCTCTCTTCTATTTATATTAACCTGCAAAGTGGCATGATTTTGGGAGAAAATAATATTAAGTCTCTCCCAATATCAATATGGTGGGGTGTAATTAACAGAAATCCATACCAGATTGGTCAGTATGCCCTTGGTCAACAAGGACCACACTAAGTATTGGAGTTCCTGGACATCTGGTATCAAGTGAGTTATAGGATTCAGCCTAATCATTCAGGACTGTTGGCTAAGCAACCAGGGTCAGTAACTGGAAGAAAAATGGCTTACTCATCACAAATGAAGAATGAAAACAAACCTAAAAAAAATAATGATCTGTTTGGCTTAATGTCTATGGAGATTCTCAATCATCCAGGTCATGGTTGTTCCAAAGGTGCTTTTTGCATAAAGATGGCGCAATGAAGCAAGCTCAATTGCCAATCCAGTCAACTTGTATACATGTAATTGGAGTGTGCGCAGTGTGTGTGTGTGTGCTTCTTTGCCTCAGACAGCACAACATAATGGACCACCCCTGTGGCCCAAGTCCTCTCAAACTGCCTTTGAACCAGCTTCAATTACGCTTTAAGTAGTTAACTTCGTTGCAAACCAAAGCTGCACGTACAGTATGTGCGTGCACTCTCTCTTATTTTGTTTACTATCTTTTCTATTTGTGAGGTTGCTGAGTGGCTCTGAACTTTGGACACTGATGACAAAGCTGCCCCTTCACCTAGGCTAGGGGGGTCTTTTATGGCCGTCTTCCAGAACTGAAACGTCATATTTAATGATATTGTTCTAGCTTTTCTTATTTTATTATTATAGTGTTGCTGCAGTGATGTTTATATTGGATCTTGCAAGCTACCCAGAGCATTAAGGAGGTGGGCAGTAGATGCAATTGTTAAACAGGTTGCTAAATAAATAAGAGAGGAAAAGGAAGAGCAAAGTTATTCTCTATGAGTATGTTGGTTTAAAGCTTGGATGTTTGGGGCTTGCAATCTTCAGAAGCTACCTAAACCCAGATAGAGACATGACTTATTCCACCAAGGCAAGCTTAATTTCAGCAGTAGCAATAGCAATAGCAATAGCACTTAGACTTATATACCGCTTCATAGTGCTTTACAGCCCTCTCTAAGCGGTTTACAGAGTTAGCATATTGCCCCCAACAATCTGGGTCCTCATTTTACCCAGCTCGGAAGGATGGAAGGCTGAGTCAACCTTGAGCCGGTGAGATTTGAACCGCCGAACTGCAGCTAGCAGTCAGCTGAAGTAGCCTGCAGTGCTGCACTCTAACCACTGCGCCACCTCGGCTCTTAAATGCTACAGAGTAAATGCTCTGTAGGCACTCCCAGGACACCTGCCCCACCCTCCAAGATATCCCATGCTCTGCCTCCTGCCCCTTGGTTTCCCCAAAGCCCTATGGGCCGCCATACCCCATACCTCACAAAACTGTCCTGATAGGGACAGAGGACCAACTGCCACATTTCTCCTAAAATAGTCAAATGTGGCTTTCAAGTGAAATCTTAACAATATGGTTTTCCTTTCATTTTGTTACAGGACTGTATATATTTTTTCCCTATTCCAACTTTCTCTTCCCAGATCATTAGACTTGACTTTGTCTCATCCCATCAAACTTTCCTCTCATGTCTCCTAGCTTCCCACCAGTTGGTTCATGACAATTCACTTTGCCTTTTAGAATAAATTCCAAGGTTGAGTTGTTTCCTAGCAAGAAGTAGAATGAACCTGTAGCATACAGCAATAATTTTTCCATTTCCACCATTACCGTTTCCTGAAATTCAATATGGAGGGGCTTTGGCATCTTAGCTTTTAGAGATGAAACTTTTCCTATGAAAAACTTTGAAATAAAAGCAGTTGCTTGGCTTTAACATCCTAGAATAAAAACCTTAATTAATTGGATGATTATAAAAGGTCTTTAACATCTGAAAATGTCCTTTTGATGAAAGAGGTAAACAGGCTTATTGCAAAGTCAGTAATTATACAGATCATCAACTTTTCCACAATTAAATGCAAAAACTCTTTCCTTACATTTTTTGGTACAAAGGGAGACAGAAGGTGTATTTAAAGTTTTCATGTAAACAATGTTCATTACCACTGAATTCAAAGATACATTACAGAACATCCCACACACCATCCACAATTCTGGGTAATAGATTCTTATTAATCATTTTACTGAAATGATATACAAAGAGCAACCAAGCATATGAAAGGAAAAAAGAATCACGGCCTGCTCTTCTCTGTGGTCTTTTGTTTTCCTACTGCTCTTAGAAAATGTTGGTATTCTTTATCATCTGATCAATTTAAGATTCATGTGTCCAAGAAAGCATAGACAGAGACTTGCAAAGAAATAGTCAGAATCAGGGGTGGGTTCCTCCCGGTTCGGACCAGTTCTCCTGAACCGGTAGCGGCCTGCTGGTGATGTCACGATGATGTCACTGAACCGGATCGGTCAGTGCCGGTCCGTGGGGGCCGCCATCTTTTTTTAAAAAAAAATTCAATTTTTTTTCCTTCTGAGCATGCCCAGAAGCCGACTTCCAGGACTGTGCATGCGGTCGCCATCTTTTTTTCGGGTTTTTTTAAAATTATTTTTGTTACTGCGCATGCGTGCGCATGCAAAGTGCGTGCGCGCCCACGAGGCGTGCCCACGCGGCGCGGGAGGGAGCGAACCGGCAGCAAGGTAAGTTGGAACCCACTCCTGGTCAGAATAGATTCCAAATTTATAAACTCTCTCTGCTTGTGTGAGTCAGGAGTTTGTTACAATTGTTCTGATATTCCTATATTAATTCCACATTGCGATCTGGCTTTGTGCCTTTCCAAGAGTCTTTACAGTGACATCTTTGTCACATTCTTTATGGTTTGGACATTCCATCAATGGAACCTTTTCCTGAAAGTGCAGCTGCAACTAATGTTACAATTATTTCAGTATTATTTCAATATTGGAGCAGTCTCTTTGTTCCCTTGTATGGCTGCTTTCTATGCTTCATTTATCATATTTTAAATTTTATTGAATTGCAATAGTGATATTGCGGGATCATAAATATTAAGATGCATGATATCATGTATTTATTTGCTAGGGCAGTTGTTCCTAGTCTTGGGTCATAAGGCAAAAATAAAATAAAATCCATTGATGTTATAACTGAATCATCGTTATGTGATTCTTTAAAATAATTGCTAACCTTTTAAAAGCATTTTTTCCCCTTCTTTTGGAGAGGTTGAGGGAGCTCCAATGAGGTCTACATACATGGGTTCCAGACAAAATATAAAATCCTGCTGAATCAGTAATCCAGATTCAGGCTATTCTGTTAGAAAAGAACTCCCTTTTGTACCTTCCCTCGTCTAATGAGAAAATGGGCCATTGATGGGAATGTGACATAGCAGCTGACACAAGAGGCAAAAATGGCTGTCTCTCTTTTTTTCATGTGGTTATTTTATTATTGACAAACAGAGGTAACAAGAGGAAAGAAGGTGGGAGACAGAGATTGAAAATACAGCTTTGTCTAGCTGGGTTTTTGCTTCACATTCTTTGATTGTCTATTTGTTGAAAAAATATTACATATTACTTGTAGAATCCCAAGTGAAAGTAAATCTGTCTGGAACAGAATGGAGAGTGTAGACATCATCTAATACCCTGTCATGTGATCTCATAGACATGTAAACTATCTCTGTGGTGAAAACTTGAAAGTGGCAAAAAGCTGAGAGAAAAACAGACGAGGTTTTCACACACATATAGTCTCAAAATGGGTTAAGAAGCTTGCGAGAAGTTTTGGAGTGTTGGAGATGGATTCAGATCAGGAGAGGGAAAACAGCTAGTAAACGAAGATGGAATTAACAAGGAATCAGGTTCCAGGCTGATTTAAGATTACTGAAGAGGAATTGGCATAGAAATCACCATGCAAAGAGAAGGACAGTGTGGCATCTGGGTAAATTCTTAGAGGGACAAAGGGATTCAAGGCTACCAAAAAAGTAGATCAAGGTTTTGCTAACCACAAGAGATTACCAGCAAAGTTTTAATTGAAACCTTTGATTAATTCATTGGGGAATTTAGAAATAGCTACAAGGGAAGCTTTAGTTTAGGACAGACTTACTAACATGTTAGTGGAAGCAACATTATAGCAGGCAGGGAGATAGTTAATTTTGGAATGGTAAATCAATTACACTCATTTGAAGGCAGAAGCAAGAAAGAGATGAGGAAAATTAAGTTTGTTTTTATGCATTAACCGAATGCTACTTGCTTAGTTTCTATCCTTGATGGGCTATGTATAAACAAGCACTTGTGTTAGGACTCTGTCCAAACGGTTGGGTTGGTTAATATAAACAAGCCACAAATCACTGTTTAATGTATATATGTAATATTGCTTTAAATGCATTGGTGCATTCTGACTGGCAGTAACGGCCATAAGAGGGAGCTAGAGAACATGGTTAGTTCTCTCTTGCTGATTCATTGCTGAGTGACTTCATGTCTGCAGTTAAGCTCTGTGTGTAGCTAGCTATCTCTGATAGTAGAGAATCTTTGTTTGCTGATAAAGACAAAGAAAGGCTGGTAAGAAGACTGCTGTACTTCTGAATACTGACTGATAGAATGTGTATGATTCGGACTGTTATTTGGACTGTGCTATCTCTTTAAGTAAACTACTTTTATACACTTTAACGTATCTGTGTATTGACTGAATCATTACTCATATCTACTGCAACATTACGGTGAACTGTGCAAACCTTCAGGGCCCAGAGGTTACTCTGCACAATTCCTTAACAATTTGCAAGAAGGGCTGTGTGTGCATTGTCTGCCTGATGAATTCTAAGAACTTATGACAAAGTCCTGGAATTTCTAAATTCCAGGTTGGGAAAAGGGGAAATCATTAATGAAAAGTTTGTCCTTTATTCCCAGATATCTCTTACCTGAATATTTTCTTCTTCCCAATTTGTTTTTTAATCCATCTGTTTCAGATACTTTAACAGATAAGATTGGGAGATTACCTGAGTGTATACACAAGGCCCACCAGGACTGTCTTCTGATAACGCAAGGATTTCTATAAGCAAAATGTCACAACTATTTTGTCTCAACTATTGCTATTCAATAGTTAACCAAAGAGTTAACCAAAGACATTGCAATTTAAGGTGGCAAAAATTTTGTGAATTCAATTTGAACCCTTCAAGATATTTGGAGCTCATTTTATATTCACTGTAATTGCACTGATGAGTAGAATTCATTCGATATTTGTTCATCTCAACACATTTATTTTTGAACTATAGGTGTTCTGTTTTAAATTAACATTAACACTGGATGTGAAATAGGAATACTTTGGGTAGATTTAAGGAGTTTGGATGAAGTTGTGTCCTCAATAGATGCATGTATGTATGTGTATATGTATACATGTGGGATATGTATAATATGTGTGTGTGCGTGTGTGTGTGTGTGTAAACATTGGTGAATTAAGCGATCATTTGCATCTAAGATTCTTCAGATAGGGGCTTAATCAAAACAAACAAAAGAATATAGGTACATTTCTGAATGTCAGATTTTGTAGAGACACATGATAGGCATCTTAAACTATGTGAAGGGAAGTCATGTAAAAGAGCAGAAATTTTTCAGAGCTATTCCAGAAAAATAGGACAAGAAACAGTGGGTTTAAATTATAAGTAGATTTCAGCTGGAGGTTAGGAAAAATATTCTAACAATAAGAATGGCTCAACAATGGATTAGATTTTCTCAGGACATAGTAGATTCTCTTTCATTGGAGATGTTTAAATGGAGATCGGATGCTCATTTGTTAGAGTTGTTATAGGAGTAGATTCCTGCACCAGGTAGGAGGTTGGGTTAGATTATCTCTCAGGACCTTTCCATTCTATGTTCTTATGATTTTGAAGCTCTGTGAATACAGAAAAAAAATAACATTCCACCCCCACAACTCTGACTCTACATATACAAACACAATGCAGAACCACTACAATTGGGGAAGTCCTGGCACTGACTGGAAACTAAAAGTTGTAAGTACTGTATCATCCAACTAGTAAGAAATGCTACTGGACTATGCAATTACCAGCCCAAATTAGCCTTCCTTTTTCTTTTATGTACCCAGGATTGCAATGCAGGATATAAGGGCAAAAGCTCAGCTACCAAACTGAAATAAAGAAATCACATAGTATTATCCACACAAATATCTCATAGGTTTTAATCAATAATTTGCTTTCCAGGAAACAAATGCAAGGGAGGGAGGGAG
>QLTV01002469.1:490208-503681 GCA_003457575.1 Thermophis baileyi
CAGGAAGAAACAAGACGTAGCCAACACTGCAGCAGCTGTAAAAGGTCTTGGGGAACTCCAGGGAGTATCAGCTGATCACAGAAGTGTTACTTAATACCCTTTATAATGAAAATGTTTGTAAGCTTGTCCTTCTTCCTGAAGGGAAGAGATTAATCCCATCCCTAGATGGGTGATTGATGGGTTTCCCTGCCCTAATCCTGTCAGTTTCTGTTGATAATTGACTTGATTCAGCATGTATCAGCTGCATTCCAGCTGCAACTGTTAAGTGGAGCTATTAACTGAAAGGAGAGAGAGAAAAAAACCCCTCTCTTGCACTTTATTTTTAACCGGTTCTCCGAACTGCATAAGCAATTTACTGACGGTTCGGGCGAACCGATGAGAATGGTTGAATCCCACCTGTGTTGTATGATATAATAACAGAAATTTGAAAGTCTGTAAGACTTTACCTGTGTCCTCTTACATTAAACAGAATCAGATTTATCCACTGATAAACTGACCCATTTGAAAAACAAAATTAAGGATGTAGCTGTAGAAACTGAGATTCTGCTCTCCCCCTGCAGCCAAAACAGCATTGCAGAACAGGCATTAAAACCACATTGAAGGGGCAACAGATAGGCTAAACTAATCATAGTTGAACAAATCACCACCTCAGCCTGTGTCAGTTCCTGTCTCTTCTCCATATGCCATCAATTGATCAAATAAGCCTTTCTCTGTTTTTCCAGGGAAAACACAGTTTTTATATACTGGAATGTTTGTATCAGCTTCAGAACTGGACTGGTGAGAAGATGGAGCCTGTATTCTAAGGACATGTCTTCAATAAATAACATTAAAGCTGTAGAAAACAGGCTCTGTGAATGCACCTACAAATTAGTCTTTTGGAGAATCCCAAGGATTCTTCAAATCCATTGTTTTATGTACCTTTTAAAAATTTGGTTTATGGTCTGCTATTTGATTTGAAATGCTTGGCCCACTGACTGATACAGTATTTTCACTTCATTGCTCTTTGTTCCAGTTTCCGTCATTTTCTTATTTCACACATGCTTCAGCTGATTGATTAATTAATTAATACTAATTTTGGATCTATATCCTGCCTTTCTTTCTTTGCTTAGAGTAATTGCATTCTACAGCAACTTCAATACAATTAAAATACAAATAACAGTCAGACATCAACACAAAATAAATTAAAATGAGAACAGTTCAAAAGTTGGTGGAAGAAATGTGTCTTTGCCAACTTCCTAAACACTGAGAAAGTGGATATGTGGGGAAGAGGAAATGCAGAGAAAAAAAGAAAATATATGTGTCACCTCCTTTCTGTTTAAAGCCAACCCTAGTCTAACCCTTTATGTAAGGGGTAGCTACATGTAAAGTGTGAAGTCCACAGCTGAGGGAAAAGCGGAAGTGTGCAGAGCACTGTGGCATGGGCACGAGGATGAAGAAGGTGAGGTCTACGAAGAACAGGAAGTGGTTGGAGACCTCTGCTAAATGCTGGGAGAACCCCAGAGACTGGCAACAGCTACTGAAATCTCAGTGGCAGTGGCCAGATGAGAATGCTTTTGGCTGGAGAGTCACTGGACCAGGAGCAGTATGACAGCTCATTGTGTGAGAAGGACAAAGGAACTGAGGATCTCAGAAGTTGACACAGTAGCATCTAGAAAAATGAAGTCCAGAATGCTGGCAAGCCTTTGATAGCCAGAGGAGGCAAAACATGGAATGTAAAGACAGGGAGCTGACAGAGACTACCGAGAAGACTAAAGATCCAACACAAGCCTTGAAGAAGCAAGTCAGCGTAGCAGCAGACCAGAAATGGAGGCTGTGAAACCGCCCCCTCTACCCAGCAACAGAAAGCCAAAGAAAAGCATAGCACCTGCAAGCAATTAACAAGGGCCTTTGTGAGGGCTGGCGGAGGGTGGAGAGGCAGGGAATTTGAGCACCAGCAGGAAGAACACAGATAAACAAGAATATGGCTGAAGTTAAGTCAAGCTACAGCAATAAGTAGAAATGTAAATTAAGGGACATAGAGCTAAGAAGATGGAAAAAAATAAGACATGAATTTACATAGAGAAGACAGAAAATCAATATAGCAATAAAAGGGGAAAGGAAGAATATAAACTGTAGTCAACCGAATGGAAGATAAATAAACTATTCTGTTACAAGCAGCCAACTGAAGACACACAAGCTTAGCGTGTTTCAGTTTCTCAGGGAAAATGTTGAAGGAGTTTAAATATTTTATTTATTTGTAGCCCACCTTTATTATTTTTAGAAATCACTCAAGGCGACGAACATACCCAACACACCTTCCTCCTTCTTCTTTCTCCACAACCACCACCCTGTGAGTGAGTCGGTCTGAGAGTGTGTGACTGACCCAAGGTTACTCGCTGACTTTCATGACTAAGACAGGATTAGAACTCACAGTCTCCCGCTTTCTAGCCTGGTGACTTAACCACTAGACCAAGATCTGCCCTCTGGATTGTACCCGGAAGGTAACTGGCAGCCAAGATCATAGGAATTCTATAATCCCTGTACCTGGCACTGGTTTAGCCACACATCCTATACTAATGGCAATTTTTGGACATCTTTCAAGGATAACAGTGCAGTACAGGAGTCAGGATAGATTGGATGGTTGTTGCTATGTATAGTCAGCTCAGAAAATGGTGTAGTTGGCATATTACTGTAATTATACAAACAGACTTTCTGGCATAGTCACATTTCCAAATCAAGTGACATCTGGGATCAAGCAATCCCCCATCTTATCTGTTTGCACCGTGTTTATTTCTCCTTTGTTCCACTTACTGGTAAATCATTCCAACTCTCATTGTGTGGAAGGTTCCTATTTTCAACTTTTATAACTTTTGCTGCTATCCCAGCACAATTTTGAGATCTTAAAAGTTTCTGGGCTGAGGTTATGATACTATTAAGAAGGTGTTGAAGGGACATAGTAATAGGACATAGTAATAAGAATTAGTTTAACTCCTGCTATCTCGCTTCTGTTTCTTGCTTCCGCGCTGGCGCTAGGCAGATCCTTGGAGAATAGATAAGGAGGGCAGAACCAGGAGCTGCCCAGGGTTGAATCAAAATAGATAAGGAGGGCACAAACACACAAGGCTACAAGGAATTCTCTATAGATAAGGAAGGCATGGACAAGGCACGGACAGGGCATGGACAAGGAATGCTCTATAGATAAGAAGGGCATGAGCAAGATATTGCCCAGGGTGGGTAACAAACTTTTGTCTCTGATTGGCTACATGAATGTATAAGATGTTCGCCACACTCTTCCCAGGTGTGGCCCTTCCTTGCATGCTTGCTGCCTGCATGCTGTGGAACTGTCCACCCAGCTTTGGCCAAAATAATAGCTGTTACTTTTTCTGAGTTACTTTTTCTGCTTAAGTCTCTTTTTGGCACTTGATGACTTGAGTACATTTTGGACCTTACATTTTAAAACTTAAGTCCACATCTTGGGTGGAGTTTTGTCTCATTTGGTCTACAGACTATGGCTGGAGATATCAGACCAATGTGTCTTATCTATGCAGCTTTAATCTTTGACTGTCTAAAAGGAAAGCAAGCATTATCCTGCACTGAGCATAGCCTAATTCTTTTTGGAAATCAGTATAACCTAATGAAACTTATTTGTATTGTTCTTGTACACAAAACTAGATTTACAGATAGCCAACCAAGTTCAATAACACTCATGCCTAAATCTGGAAAGCTCTGCCTGAACATTTTAGCTGGTGATTGAAAAAACTGTTTAAATTAATTTCCTATAAAAGTGTGGATATTTCTTCACAGCTCTTGGTATTGTTAGACTGAACTTTTGTGTAATTATTTTTATATGAACTTCCTGAAGGTTTCCCTTTTTCATGAGGTTCATAGGCCATCCATATTGCTTCTAATATGTTATCAGGTCTCATCTGATTTGGAGGTTCAGTAACTAGATGGTTCTTTTTATTGTCATCATATTCATACTTTTTAGATAGTATTATATTGGTCTTGTTCTCTAAGAATCTATCAGGATTGGGGCAGGCAACTAATATTGTCAAATAAATAAATAAATATAAAAGAGGCTGTCACTAAAGATTTCACTGGTTCTTCTACAAAAGATCTCAGTGCATTCCTAGAGTTCAAGGATATCAGAATTGTCATTATTATCTGTCTTCATACCACATTTCTGTTTTAGAAAAATAAAGGGTTTTATTAAGATTAGACAAGATTTTATTTCAGTTATTTAAAAAACAGATTTTGCCAGTGTGAAAAATGACATCATAATTTGTTTTGTTAATATGTTTATTTCTCAGATTTTGTGACTTATTTCAGTTTGTCAAGCAATTTAAAAAGCAATTTAAGCTTTACATGACAGCTCTTGCCCGAGCTTGCAGCATAGAGGCGACACTAAGAAACTTGTAAAATTTCAGATGAATATTGGGTGGGTAGGTGAGAGAAATTTGCTTTCCTTTCTTCCAAGCTGTACATGTTTTTGTTTTGGGTTATTTTTTTTTTATCATCTTACTATAGTTGTGAAAATGATATTGTTACAGATATATCTGTTGGCATGTATCTGTACTTCAAAGGGATAGATGGAGATTGATATGGAATTAAAAACAAATGAAGCCTCCTCTTTCAATGCTCTCCTTTGTTGACATGTCACATAAAGTGACATGAGGTGGCACAGGACAAAATGAATGAAAGAAAGATATGAGGAAAAATAGAGGAAGACCAGCGGAGATATATAAAAAATTACAGGAAGTACTGGAAGAAAAAATGTTAGAATTATACAATGAGGTATTAGAACATGCCAAACTGCCGAAATCATGGGTAGAAACATATATAACCTTAATACCAAAGGAGGATTCAGACAATTGTTCAATTAAAAATTACAGACCAATCACACTTTTGAATTTGGACTATAAAATATTTATGACAATTATGGCAGAAAGATTAAAAACAATATTAAATCAAATTATTCATTCGGACCAAAATGGATTTCTTCCAAAACGTCAAATTTGAAATAATACAAGAATGATTATGAACGTATTAGAATATTATGAAGTACATTCAGACAAACAATTGGCTCTAATATTTGTGGATGCGCAAAAGGCTTTCGACAATCTGGACTGGAATTTTTTTACGACAGAAGAAAAAACTTGAAATTCGGCGACAAATTTACCAAAATGATTGAAGCAATATATTCATTACAATCGGCTAAAATAATGATAAACGGTGATATGACAGAGACAATAAGCATAATGAAAGGTGTTAGACAAGGATGTCCGCTATCCCCCCTACTGTTTATACTATCACTAAAGGTGTTGTTGAACCAGATAAGAGGAAATCAGGAAATAAAAGGACTTAAAATAAAAAAAGAAGAGTATAAGATGCAAGCGTTCGCTGATGACATGGTGTTTATTATGGAAGAACCTTTTAATTCAGGAACTAAATTATTACAGGAGATAGAGGAATTTGGCGAAGTTGCTGGTCTAAAGATAAACAAGGAAAAAACAAAAATAATAACAAAAAATCTTACACAACAACAGGATAGGGAACTAGAGAAACTATTGGGAATTCAGGTAACAAAAAGAGTCAAATACTTAGGGATCTGGATGACAGCAAAATGCTCCTCAATAAAAGATGACAACTACACTAAATTGATACAAAAAATTCAAAAAGATTTGGAAAACTGGACCAAACTACAAATTTCTTTAATTGGGAGAATAGCAACTATAAAAATGAATGTATTGCCAAAAATTCTTTACTTATTTCAAACTGCTGCGGTAACATGGTTAAGGGAATGGATATTGCTTAATAATAAAAGAATATTAACCATAGAGGGCCATGATCTACAGGTAGGTTGGCACACTTTCATCTGGGAAGGAAAACACAAATCGCATAAGTACTTTCAGAGACACCACGTGAGGGGAGTATTATTAGAGGATTGGATGGGGATCAAGAAAAAATACTATATTAAAACTCCAAAATGGATATCTCCTATGGAAGCAACAATCTAGCCAAATGTTTTAGATTTGGACAAGAAAGTGACCTATAAAGATATATTGGATGAACAAAATAATCTTAAATCAAAACAAGATTTGGCTTTGATTGGAATAAAAATAGATTGGTGGACTTACCTGCAAATTCAATCTAGGTATAAAAAAGATATGTTACAATATGGATTTCAACAAGAATATCAAGAACTGGACAAAATTTTAACAGGAACTGAAGATAAAATGATATCAAAAATCTACAATTGTCTATTAAATGTCAAAATGGAGGAGGAAATAGTAAAAGAAGTAATGGTGATTTGGGCCCAAAATTTCGGTTATACAATTGAATTGGAGTATTGGGAGAAAATTTGGGATCAAAATTATAACACAATGACAGCATCTTATAAAGAAAACATCTATAGAATGTTTTATAGATGGCACCTACCTCAGGCAAGATTGGCGAAAATGTCTCCAAACATAACAGCTAAATGTTGGAAATGCAAACACGATCAGGGGACGTACTACCACATGTGGTGGACGTGCAAAGAGGCAAAAAAATATTGGAGAAAGATTCAAAGATGGATAGAGGAGATTATAGAACAAAAAGTAGAACTAAAACCGGAACTGTTTTTGTTAGGGATCATAAAAGGAAAGATAAACAAAAATAATCAATACATTATACTGCACATAACGACAGCAGCTAGAATTATATACGCCCAACATTGGAAAGCGGAAACAGCCCCTACAAGCACAATGATAATTAAAAAGATATTAGAATGTGCTGAAATGAATAAATTAACATTGGAAATACACAAACAAGATGTTAGACATTGAGAAGAAATGTATAGGTAAGATTTAGGAATTATATGAATAATATAAGTTAAAGAGTAAGAGTTATAAAAACAAAGTATGTACAGTACGCTGTAAAATGAATTCTTTATGGTATGTGGTGTTATGTTACGTTATGTAATGTCGTGTTCTTTTTGTAAGTGTGGTTGTTTTTAATGTTGTTTTAAAAATTGTTTAATAAAAACTATTAAAAAAAAGAAACTGAAACTTAAATAGGTAGATTTTTGGAGTGAACAATCATACACCCTCCCTGGTAGCATTATACATAATTGCATGTTTTTAATATACAAGGGAGAGAAAGCTTATAAACATCACTGAAGTGTAAAAGAATTCTTCAGCAATTCTTTAACTTCTCTCCCCCAGAGGAGTCATCGGAGACCCACAACGATCACAACATTACATACTTCCTTTTTGTCCATAATTCCAAATCTTGGTCCTTTCCAAAGATGGCATATTTTAGGGGAGAAAGATCAGTTTTTGAAGGCACATTGGGTGACCATATAGATGTCTCAACCATTCATACAGAAGGAAGGAAGGAAGGAAGGGAGGGAGGGAGGAAGGGAGGGAGGCAGGCAGGCAGGCAGGAAGGAAGGAAGGAAGGAAGGAAGGAAGGAAGGAAGGAAGGAAGGAAGGAAGGAAGGAAGGAAGGAAGGAAGGAAGGAAAAATATATTTACATAACTCAGCAGTTTTTGCAATTGTTTAGGGAAGGGGGAGAATTACTCTCAGGGCATCTGCCACTAGGGTTATGAATTAAATGGACTGGAGGAAGAAAGTATTCACTCCAAATTCCTTCCCCTTATTTTGACAGGCTTCATGGTACTCTAAGCTTCCTATCATTACTACTTTCTTTTTTGACAGCTCAGTCTACCACTCCTGAGTGCAGGGATACATCATCTGGGTCCATAAGAAATGGTAAATTGAAACAGTGACAAGTTGAAACCCTCAGGCAGCTGGAAGAAAAGGAACAGGTATCTGTCAATTATGTTTAAAAGACGTAAGTTCTACCTCTGGCACAAATTGCCAAATCCATGATATTTTTGATGACTAGCAAGAGGGTTGTCTCACCTGTGCCCATCACCTGAGGAATCAGCTAAAACAACTACTTTTGCTTCTGCTTTTGCCTGAAAAGAGGAACCATCCATATACTTGACTGAAAGCCTTTCTCAACTCTAGCTTAGCCAAAAAGGAAAAATGGAGAAACAGAGCTTTCCTTGTACTAAAATACATGACTTTTCTCAGGCATATTTGGAGTTTTCCTGCATAAATATAATTCAAAGTTGCCAGTTTTATTCAAATAAAGCTACTCATGGTGTTCAAGATTAAATGCATGCTGGAAATATTTATCAAAATGTTTTCATTTTGCACATAATTTTCCATTCCCTCGGAAACATTTTTGTTCTCGTGATATTTTCAACACTCAAAAATATAGATGGATCTCTAATTATGACACATGTTTTCAGTTATCGGATGAAGTAGTGAAAGACCTTCATTTTCCACTGAAAATATTAGTTTTATTAATTTTGGAGCGAGCAGAGAAATGTTGTCCAATGGGGTTATCAAGCAGCACACAGCTGGCAAGTTCAATGACGCAAGAACTGCATAGATTTCAGTAAGTCATGCTAGCCTAGGGTGGATATAGAATTTTGGACATGGCAAAGGAATTCCACAGCCTCATGTGTACAGAGTTTAATTAAGTTGCTATCATTGAATAATTTTACACTTTGATTAAGTTGCCATTTGCAAGTTAAGGTATCAATTGGCTCGGTCTTCTCTCTTGACTGTTCATGTCTGCTTTCTCTCCCATACCTTTCTCAGCCTTATCACCGTCTCTTACAAGAGCAACCTTCTTTCTCCTCCCCAGCAAGCTCCCTGGGAATTATTTTACATCAAGCATGACTATTCCTTCCTTCCTTCCTTCCTTCCTTCCTTCCTAATTTTGGGAGGGACAAGAACCACCATTCATGGACAATGATGCAAAGTGAATAGGATACTATCAAGGTACAGAGCTGGAAATTTTAAGCGAGGGGGAGGGAGATGTTTGGTTTTTGTGCTTATGGATTTCTCACAAAATAAAAGTTTCCATAAAAATGAAAAAATGAAAGACAATAAGCTATTGAAAATGAAACATTTGGAGATATGTGTGGTAGGGAGACATGTAAAAAAGAAGAACCGTTATTCAAAACCTGTCAGCCCTTCAAATTAGGCCAGGTCAGGAAGCAAATACCACAAAAAATAGTGGAACTCTACTTTATTAATTTAAGGCAAAATAACAGATTCTTGAAAGCCTGTAAGTGTTTTGCCTTCCCTCCCTCTTATAACAAAGAAAATCAAGGTGGGGCAATTTTGAGTTTCTTTCTCCCACTATCTTGTTTTTCCAGACAAAGTTCATGTTGTCTTAATGGTTGCCATGTATTCTCTCCAAGGTCAACCCTGTGCTCCTCCATTAATCCACAACATATGTTATAAACTAATTTTAAAAAAGTTCTTATATAAAGTAAGACCATACTACTAGCTCATGATGCTTCCTTTTACCAGAAGGTGTTTATATAATCCATCTTTAGTATTCAACTTAGCACATTTTGTTCATTTATGCAACCTGTCCAGAGAACATTGGTTGGTTTTAAAATTTGCTCTGCTATTTTAAGGGCAAAGTGAAATGGAAATTATCTTCAAAAAATAATGTGAGGTGTTTGTGATACAAGAAAAGGAAGATAAGCCTAAGCTGTGGTCTTGGTTTTCCAGAAGAGTTCTCGGTTCTAAACTCTAGATTTATAGCAGTAACAAGCTCAGTGGTTTTACCTTTCTTTCTCCTCTCTGTCCCGATATGACAGCAAGCAAAGGTACATGACTTACCTCCCAATCAGTAGAAGCTCTCTAAATACTCCCATGCGTCTCATAGCCATGAGGATTCCCCTGACAGTCATTCCTTCGCAGAAACAAACCACAACTCTGGCCTTTGGCAACCTGTCCCGGAGCTTCTGTAATAGCTTCTCAAAGCTTTTTTCTCCCGCATTGCTGTAGATCTTGTCTGAATGAGCAATACAAAGGCCTTCCTGTGCAGCCAGTTCCTTGAAAGCTTCCATGCCACTCTCTCCATAGTTTCCTAAACAAAAGGGAAAAATAAAGGAGAATATTTGTAGCTCAGGGTTGACCTGAAGGGTCCTTGGTGCTCTCTGAGCTTGCTTGTTTTCTTGCAGACGTTTCATTACCCAAACTAGGTAACATCATCAGTGCTAGTAAGGAGTGCAGTTTGCTGTCAGTTTATGTTCTAGTGCAGTGATGGCTAACCTTTTCCGGACCGAGTGGCCAAAGTGCGCGCGCGCACCCCCAAAATGCAATGCGTGCATGGCCTCCGCGCATGCACCCCCTGCACATGTGCATGCACCCCCTGCACATGCGCATGCACCCCATGCATGTGCGTGCGGCCCCCCACATGCATCCCACCCCCGCTGTTTGCCTTTGGCTTCTTTAGCTGTTTCCTGATTGAGATATTGTTTACTTGATTGTTGGTCTGATGTTAACCTTTGAGTTAATATATGCTGATTTGGGTGCTGATTACTGGTGGAGAGGTGCTGGAGTCTTTTTGTTCTCTTTGGGCTGGTTGATTGTCTCTTGCATAGTCTACAGATGTTGTTAATGTCTATGTGTCCATTGATGGCTGATCTGTCAGAGTGCCAGGCATCTAGAAATTCCCTGGTGTTTTTGGACTTGGTTTGGTCTAGAATGGTCACATTTTCCCAATTGAAACTATGGTTAAATCTGTCTACATGTTGTGAAATTAAAGAATTTTCATCATGTCTTCGGACTGCTAGTTGGTGTTCGTGGATGTGTTTTGCCAGTCGTCTACCTGTTTGTCCTATATATAGTGGCTGTTTCTAGAAGCCTGGCAATTTCTAGAAGTCTGGCGCTCTGACAAATCAGCCATCAATAGACATATAGAAATTAACAACATCTATAGACTATGCAAAAGAGACTATCACCCAGCCCCAAAAATGACCCAAGCACCTCTCCACCAGCAATCAGCACCCAGATCAGCAAAGATTACCGGTAACTCCAAGGTTAACATCAGACCAACAATCAAATAAACAATACCCCAATCAAGAAACTGCCAAAGAGCCATTAATAAACAGCCCAACCACAGAATCTCGAATATCACCCCCACCAACACTGACAGGCAAGCCACTTGAATATAAACTGACAACAAACTGCACTCCTTACTAGCAATGATGATGTTACCTAGTTTGGGTAATGAAACGTCTGTAAGAAAACAAGTAAGTTCAGAGACCCCTCAAAAGGGGGAAAGGTTGTCACTATTATTTCCAATGCACCTGAGAGGCTTCAAAATGACCAAGGTTGTGTCTGCTCCGCCCAGTGCATAAATCTTAGCTGATTAAAACAAATCTACAAAATAATCCATTCCTCTATAGTTTATTTGTTACCTAGGGAAGCAGCACTTTCTAATCTATATCTTCTTGGCCGGACTATCAGTTTCTATCTTACATCTCAGATAGATCACAGAGGCTGTATTGCTCAAATTATTTCACTACCACCATAAGAGCAATGGTTGGAAAGCAAAGAAGGCAAACAGGAGGAAAAGGGGTTTTTCCCCAGTTAGCATTACTTTATTTTTACTTAGTCTGAGATGCTGTCATTTCTAGCCTAGTTGAAAGGAGAAGTTAGCATTCCGTTGTTAGCAGATGCCCCTGAAAGCAAACATTTGGGGAAAGGGGACATGAAGGTGAACCAAAAGCAAGGTTTTCACTTATGCTTGGGTCTTGTTAATTCTGTGGAGACAGAAATCAATGGGGCTGCCAGCTATTAGGGCACTAGGAACACACAGTGAAGTATGAACAAAGGCTGCCAATATTCCAAGAGGCCCCATTCGTCTCTTTCTTTGTAATTGCTGTTGCAACAGAGCATTATTCAAGGTATTGTTCCACCTGGTTTAAAACTTGCAAGTTGCTCAGCTGTGCTTTTTAGCTTTGTTTGGCAATCCTTCAGGCACCTTCAGAAGTCTTTGTTTTGGGAAATTGCCTCTCCCTGGTTTCTTTTGGTGTGAAATTAATAAGAGCAAAAGCAATTTTTATGCTTTCTGTGGGGCTTTATAGAATGAGTGGTGTGGCTTTGAGTCATAAATTAAATGCAAAAGCAACAGTGTAGTGATTTTCTTCCTCTTTTTCTCCCAAGCATGGACTTGTTATATATTTGTAGATAACTTAAGAACACACAAGAGAAGAAAGTGATACCACATGGAAAGTATCCTCCCATGAAATACACGGAACCATTGCAATTTATCAGAAGAGTTTTTGCATTCCTAGCTGTAGTAACATGGTTCCTCATGTTTCTGTACATGCTCACAGGTTATGGGGAAGTACTTATTTCCCTTCTCCCCACTACTTATCTATCCATGTTCACTCAAGCATTGTGCCTGCAGCTAAGAGATAAACTGAGGCAAAGCAACTAGCTCCAATTTTCACCTTCCAATATTCAAAACTGAAGATCTGAACCGGGTCACCAGAATATAGTTGAGGCTGGAGCCCAGTGTTGTGGCCAGAGGAGCTGACGGCAGACTCGGACGATGAGGAGGTTGGGGAGGAACTTGGGCCAGTTCTGGAGTCTGGGGAAGGCTCTGATGGATGCTCTGCGTTGGACGCAGAGATAGAGCCAGGATCGTCCCACATTTCCCAGCCACTGGAGAGGCAGCTGCCTTTGGAGGCTGATATGAGTGAGGAGGAAGAACAGCTGGGGCCTGTTCCAGATGCACATATGCGCAGAGCAGTTAGGAGAGGTGAACAACGGAGGACAAGGAGTCGACTTGGGAAGCAAAGCACACGTGGATGCTGAATGGCCCCTCCCTGGCTGGGGAATAAATAGAAGGAAAGGGGAGTGGTTGTCGTAGGAGACAACAGTTCGTATTTCTGAAGATTTTGCTCATTGTGTTTCATGTAACAAAGACTGCTTGCCAGAACTTAATTTGCAGCCTCACGGCCTTGCAATTATCGCAAGGAACTGATAAGGTCTGTTACTGCAGTTAACTCCTTGAAGGACTATTGCCTGGTGTTAAGGAATTGTGCAGAGTATGTCACTACGTTCATTTTAATTTGTCAGCAGGACTCTTATTCTGAAATGACACTGTATACTGATATGAAGTTCTCATGTGATACCTGTACTGCGCATGTGTTAATCTTTCCTTTGTTCTCTTTGTTCTTCACCATGTAGACACAGACTTAGGTGTTCTTATTTTTGTTATGCAAATATATTACTTTTATTCTTTCCTGGACTCTGGTCTTATTATTGAGAATTGAGAGCAGGGAAACAAGATCATGTCACCTCTAATTATTTTTCTCCGCAACATGGTAGCAGAGGATGGTTTTCTTTATTGCTCTAATGTTTCCCCGCTCGTCATTCTCAGATAGCCGGCCAGGTTTGTTAGCCAGATTTATTAGCGACCGAGGAACGCTGATTAATCACTGCAAGAATGACCAAAAGAAAGAAAAAGAAGAAACGTCGTACTGATATCTACACGCCGCCCGAATCTGAGAGTGGATGTCAAGAAGAAGATTTAATAAGGTCAGTGTGTCCAAGCACGAGCACCCACAAGGCTTCTGAGGAATCTGGGGGAGCTGGACAACCTGACACAGAGCTGGATAG
>QLTV01002469.1:507092-539952 GCA_003457575.1 Thermophis baileyi
CAAGCTTAACAAACCATTGCCAGCAGCGCAGCATGAATACATGCGTGAGATGATGTGCCTTAAGTGATGTTTTGATGGATAACTGATATTCGTCCTACTGACAAAGAAGGGGTTTGTCACTACGTTTATTTTAATTTGTCAGCAGGACTCTTATTCTGAAATGACACTGTATACTGATATGAAGTTCTCATGTGATACCTGTACTGCGCATGTGTTAATCTTTCCTTTGTTCTCTTTGTTCTTCACCATGTAGACACAGACTTAGATGTTCTTATTTTTGTTATGCAGATATATTACTTTATTCTTTCCTGGACTCCGGTCTTATTATTGAGAATTGAGAGCAGGGAAACAAGATCATGTCACCTCTAATTATTTTTCTCCGCAACAGAGTAACCTCTGGGCCCTGAAGGTTTGCACAGTTCACCGTAATGTTGCAGTAGATATGAGTAATGATTCAGTCAATACACAGATACGTTAAGTGTATAAAAGTAGTTTACTTAAAGAGATAGCACAGTCCAAATAACAGTCCGAATCATACACTTTTTGGTGGGTGAATGCAATTAATTCACAAGAGGTAAATAAAGAGGGGGTTTTCGTGACCAGGAGTCTGTTTTTTTGCTTCTGCTAAGGCTGGGTCAGAACACCCAGGCTGCCCAAATCATGTCCTCTGTGAGATATACCTAGCAATAACAATAGCAATAGCTCTTAGATAGTGTTTTACAGCACTCTCTGGGAGGTTTAAAATGTCAGCATATTGCTCCCACATTCTTATTTTTTTGACTTTAGAAGGATGGAAGGCTGAGTCAATCTTGAGCCCCATCAGGATCGAACTCCAGGCTGTGGGCAGAGTTTGTCTGCAATACTGCATTCTAACCACTGCACCACTAGGGCTCCTACATCCTGAATTTTGTGTTTAAGGCCCTATTTCTAGAAATCATTCCACTGAATTCTAGGGACAACTCAGGAAGAAAATGATTTGATTTCCAAATGATTTCAGACTAATGAGAATAATACAGAATAGTTCATCACCCTTATCACACCTTAATAGCAAGATCTTTTTAAAAGCCTTCAACTCTCCACATATGTATATTGTAATCTGAGCCCTAATCTCTTACACACTGCCAGAAGGGGGTATACTCCAGTTTCCTTCTTTTAAATCTTGTCCCCTTGTTGTACCTAGGAAGTGTATCTTTGCTGTAGTTGCCCCATTCTTTGGAATAACCTCCCCTCCACCCAATGTATGACAGATTCCCCAACTCTTCTATCCTTCAGAAAGCTGTTTAGACCTCATGTTTCCCCAGATGTTTAAGGGCCAGTGATTGTGATTTGCGATCTTCCCAGATGCCTTGTGACAAGCAGTCAATAGGAGATTCACTTTACACCTATGTGATTCTCTTAACGACCTTCTGATTCCCTTAACAACCATGGTGATTCACTTAATGACTGCCATAATAAGGTTATAAAATTGGGCCTGGTCACATGATGACTTGCTTAACAACCGCATTGCTTAGCAACCAAAATTCTGGTCCTTGTTATGGTTGAAGATTGCTTGTAAGCACCATGCAACGATGCTGTTGAACAAATGTAGTTTTCCAGTGCTAACATACCTTTGATGATTTGCTAGGAAAAAGGCATTATCTTATTTTTGCCCAGCAACTAAGGCAGAGACTGGATTGGTTTGTACAATTAGTTTTGTCAGTATGAATGTTATTTATATAAATCCATATGAGCACCATCTAGTGGGCAAAATATAACCATTAAGCCAAGTTTATTAATATTACTAGAGAAATACTTACAAGGTGAAAGATTTATATGACCTGAAGAGAAACCAGAGTATAATTTTATTATTATTGTTTGTTGTACAGTGAGCCAAATATTTAGAATAAATTTCGCATGTTTATCCACCTACTGAGTCTTTCTCGAGGACCTGGCATAAGCAGATGTGAATGTTTGATGGTGTTAAAGATATTGTCTCAGGATGGAAGCTCTTCCAAGTAAAGCTGCCCTTTGCAACTGATTGATTTGTCAATCGATTGACAGTGAATTTGTCAGTGCTTGTCAAGTGGTGCTCCAGATATTTTGGGATTGCACTCAAGCTGCCTATTACTATTGGTACCACCTTTGCTTTCTTTTGCCACAGTCATTCTGCTTCTATTTGCAGGTCCAGTATGGTTGAACCTCTGCCATAGCTCCCATCCTTCTCAGAGTACACAAGATCCACAACCACATCCAAGTTGTTCCTCACTGGGGGATTAATGTAATTGTGGTTCGTTGCACAGTCAACCAGATGTTTAGACTGGATTTGGCATTTTTATCCACCTATCAAGTCATTATTATTATTATTATTATTATTATTATTATTATTATTATTATTATTATTATTATTATTATTATTATTATTATTATTAGTATTAGTATTAGTATTAGTATTAGTATTAGTATTAGTATTAGTATTAGTATTAGTATTCGTATTAGTATTATTAGTATGATTAGTATTATTAGTATTATCAGTATTATTAGTATTATTAGTATTAGTATTATTATTATTATTATTTCCCACCTTTTTATTTATATTTGGTGAACTCAAGGTGGTGAACACACCTACTATTCTTGCCTCCTATTTTCCCCACAACAGCAACCCTGAGAGGTGAGTTGGGCTGAGAGAGAGAGAGAGAGTGGCTTGACCCAAATCACCCAACTGGCTTTCATGCTTAAGGGGGGCCTTTTCTGCCTCCCTTAGACATGAAAGGAAGGTAGGATCTTTGGTATCGTGACTTTAATTATTCCCGTCTTTTAGGATTTCCAAGTGGTCTCAATGGCTCTCAAAGAGAGTGCTAACGACCAGATGACTGCAAAGCAGAGGTGGGTTCCTACCAGTTTGGGCCGGTTCTATAGAACCGTTAGTAACTTGGCGGCCTGGGTCACTAGAACTAGCAGTGACCCAGGCCTGCCACGCCCCCGAGCCGGTTCTCTTGCCGCCTTCTTGGTTTTTGCTTCTGTGCATGCGCAGAAGCTTTTTTATAGTACTGTGCATGTGTGCGCGTGCACAAAGCGTGCATGCAGCCATGTGCGACCCACCCACGCAGCGCGCAACACGTGCCCGCCCATGCGGCATGTCCCTGAGAGAACCGGCAGTAGGAAAATCAAGAACCCACCCCTGCTGCAAAGAAATACAATCCTTCCATTCATCCCCACCATCTTGTTACAAGCTACCCTTCCGTTCCCTTACCATCCAGTCACAACTGATGAAGCTTCTTGGATCAGAAGCGAAATATCTTCTTCTTCTTCCTCAAGGAAAAAACAGTCCAGTTGCCTTTTGAAAAAGCACCCGTGAGAGTCCCAGTCTCCTGGTTTCTAGGTCAGCACCTTATTATCCCATCAAACCTAGTTGCTGGTGGCATTAATATTTTCAGCTTGTCTATTGCACAAGGGACTTTGTCAATTTGGGCCATCAGGATTGTTTTAAATGTTAATTTCACTTCATCCTGATCTGTAGCATGGGACACTTCCTTTTTTGGGATGATTGTTCTGAGACAGGATCTTTGGGATCATGGCTTTATTTATTCTTGTCTTTAGAATTTCAAGCTCCTTTAATCAGGGTTGTTTTATGCCTCTTTAATTCCTTAGCTACAAATTTAAAGCTTTTTTCCTATCTCTTTTTAGTATACATTTAAGATTTAAGATTTATAAAACATATATTCACGCATGTAACTGGTAAAATGAGATGATCCAATATTAGGGTACCAGAGTGCATTCTAAGGACCACACTGAACATCATATTAAGACAGCAGCTCATAAATAATAATTGAACATATTCAGCACTTAATGTTCAGCAATCAGGATTTCCCTGTTATGTTTTGGTAATAGAAATTCCTGCTGAAAACCTTTGGGAGTGTAGTGAGGGAGTGAAACTATACATCCAACAAACTTGCACATGTAACATGCAATTAATAAAGGAACTTCTGGATAGTTCTCTAATTTTGGCTCTGAAAAATTATTTGGCTTAGTTATTGTCCTTTAAGAGTACCACATTGAAAGTTATTTCAGCCCTGAGCTACAATTTTCTCCTTTATTGATAGTACCACATTGCTGTTTTATTGGCAGTGCAATATGCCAAAGTATTACAATCCTTCATGGATCAAGTTTCGAATGGGTCCTGTTCTTACAAAATGTTTAACTGAGTCAATAAAGCGTTAGGGTGTCACAGAAATATCAAAAGAGGATCAATTGATCCAGTCCATTGACTTGAGCTGCAACTCTCCAGGCACTCTTTAGATACTAGCAAGGCAAGGATTTTGCATCTCTACCCTGCAGTGTGTTCATTTGGATTTTTGAAACCCGGGTCTGCTAGCTGTACTTAAGGGATTAGCTATAACTCTAAACCTATCCAGTCTTGAAAGACTAAACTAATTTTGTCAATCGTGCTTATGACTGCATGACTATAACTTTGTTGCTTGTATCCTTACGATTTATATTGACTGTTTCCTAATGTGATTTGATTGCTTATTTGTACCCTATGACTATCATTAAGTGTTGTACCTTATGATTCTTGATGAATGTATCTTTCCTTTTATGTACACTGAGAGCATATGCACCAAGATAAATTCCTTGTGTGTCCAATCACACTTGGCCAATAAAGAATTCTATTCTATTCTATTCATGAAATTAAAACCAAGACCAAGAAAAAGTTTTGTGAAAGGGACCTTTCTAGATACTCTATGATCATCCTGTTTCCATCTCTATGACTATGTGGGGGAATGAAATAGAAGCAGAAATGGGTGGCAGATAAGCAATATTCTTTTTCTTCCCAATCTCGGAGGAAAAAAAGAAAACAAAAATAGGGTAGGAAATGACCGCTTCCAGCCTTCTCAAAGGGGACTAAGAGCCTTATAAAACAACGTGGCAATGGAGGGACAATCATCCCAATTATGTACAAGTGATATCGCCTGCTATTATTTCTGGACAGATGTCACGAATGTTGTAATTTGCATTAGTCACATCATGACACGATGCAAATGACATAAAGTATATATTTTATATTATTTGCACAGTAAGACCATGACATGTGATATCACTTGTTGTCCCTCTTTATTCTCCCCCCCTCCCTGAGATTCACATGTGCAGATACCAGTAGCTCCGAAATTGAGTTTATGGACTGGAATAAAAGATGACTGGTAGGGCTGTAAGATGACTTGGACTTTATGAAGAAATGAGCATAGCGCTGCAGCCTCTATTTTTTTTACTTATTTTTTAGATTACTACTATAAAAAGATACAGTTGTATTAAGGAATCAATCATTAAAGTCAAACTGAATCTTAAAACAACTGTACTTTTTTTTCTAGGTTGCACAAAAACCCGAAAAGAGGGGCTTCTTCAATAAAATAATAGATAGGTGCTTGCTCAAAGTAAAAATAACTTGTTCCAGCCTTTGGCAGCCAGATATGGGCTGCAAACATCCAGATGACTGATAAATCCTCTACTTCTTTGCTGAAGTTTTTCTGTTCGGATCTGGTTGCCCTATCTACTAATCACTTTACAAAATTACCGTAGAATTAGAATACTAAGATATCTGATGCATCAAATAGATTGTGCTATTTCCACATGCAGGAAAGTGAAACTACAGGAAGCACACCAGATCAAAATCTACCAAGTTTGGGATGAGTAGCAGTGAGTGAGATTTGGAATCTCTGCCTGATGTTCCACCCAAATTCAGACAGACAGACAGATTCATCACACTACTCCTTTTTGAGCTAAGAAACATACTACCCCAATCAGGAAGGAACATGAGTGCCTTGCATAACCCCTCCATTCTAATAAAGTTAAAAACAGTTATTTATAGGAACCCAAATTACAAAACAGAAAAATATAATAAACAATTATAGTAAGCCTTTATTCCAGACAACTTGACCAAATTCAAAACAGAGACCAAGGAGAATATTCATGCAGAATTACAGACTCTCCTAAACCCTCTAGAATAACCAAGTTTTTAAAGGCTTTCTGAGACAACAGTGTGAGATCCAGTCTAATCTTGGGGGAATGTTGTTCCCATAAAGGGCACCACAACTGGTCATCTGCAATGCCTGAAGATGACATTCCCTAAGAAGAGGGACCCAGAGGCAGTTTACTGTCCCAGATCTAAGTGGATCAGCAAAAGCCAATGAGCATAAGTAATCCCAAGGATATTCAGGTTCTTAGGCCATGTAGGTTATAAACTAAGAGAACATGAAGGAAAAGCTATACTGACACTACTCAGTAATTACTATTCTCATTCATTCTTGGGTGTGTGAATGGCCCAATTTCTGTAGTTTCTCATTCTATTCATATCCAACTACAGATAGTCTTTGACTTACAACCACAACTGAGCCCAAAATTTCTGGTGCTAAGCAAGACAGTTGTTAAATGAGTTTTGCTTCAGTTTATGAACTTTCTTGCCACAGTTGTTATGTGAATCAGTTGTTGTTAGTACCATAGTTGTATAGTGAATCTGGCTTCCCTATTGACTTTGCTTGCCATAAAAACACAAAAGGTGATCACATAACCCTGGGACACTACAACCATCATAAATATGAGCTAGTTGCCAAGTGATCAAATGTTGATCTTGTGACCATGGGGATGCTGCAACAGTCATAAGTCATTTTTTCAGTGCCATATTCAGATAATCTAATACAGGGGTGTCAAACTTGCGATGTCACGTTGTTGTCACGTGACATATCATGACTTTTCCCCCCTTCGCTAAACCAGGGGTGGGCGTGGCCAGCACATGACGCATCTGGCCACGGGCCGCGAGTTTGACACCCCTGGTCTAATAGAATAGGTCTCACTCCTTTCTGAACTGCATTTATTTAGAATATTACACAATATTCCTCCAGGCACAAACATAAGTATTCCATTATCAACATTTACAAGAGTGTATCATGCAACTATCACTGGATGACAAACTCAGATAAAACAGTCTGACACACATTTTAGTCTTTTTGTTAAGAATTAAACATACATGTCCCCACTTTCCCATAGATTCCAGTGCAAGAGATTCAGATGTATTATACTTCCCTTCTTTCTCTTAATTTCACAGACACTGAATATTTCATTTCATTTCATTCCATTCCATTCCATTCCCTTTACCCCTCTAACATTCCAGGTCACCTTATTCATATGAGATGGTTATCTTCCAAATAGGCCCATACTTATTACCATCCATCACAGTGTTGATCTATTGAGGTTTTCACACAATGCTCTTTAAAAATGTAGAGAAGGAGTGAACTAGCCATGTCTGTGCCACATGCAGCATCTGATTCTTATTTTGTCCTACTTTGTTTCTGATCGACTTTAGAAAATATCACATCTATTTCTGAAACTATATTTCATGTTTGCATTAATTGCATTAAGAATTTGTGGCAAAAGCTAACAGCCATTTGAGAGAAATTAAAATGTTCATAGTAAAAATTATAATAAATTATAATAAAATGTCTCAATCCATTCAAAACACGCACTCGTACACTCTTCAAGGTACACTTACACTTCTCCAGCACAGCAGAATTTAAACAACTCAACAAAATAGATTATAACAAAAATCCTCTTGTGGATAAAATTTCTCAAAAAAATTAATAATAAATCCAATCATTTACAACAGCTTGGCCAAAGATCATGATAAGCATTGCTGCATTAGAAATGAAAGGAACTGACATTTCTGAGATCTAAGCACTTGCAAATAATTTGTTAAACTTCACCACAGGTACTCTTGCTACTGTGATCATCAAAGTGGGTATACTGTATTATTTTTCTCTCACAAAGTGATTTCAGTCAAGAAAATATGAACAGAGAGGGCGACGGTGCATGTGTTAAATAAAAACAGAGGCTGTTTTAATGAACTTTTAATTCAAACTTTTAATTTAATCTAAATTAAGTTAAAATTTAACATTTGAACAATAAAATGTTACGATTTCTCTGATACTTAAATAACTTTGATCAGAAATAGAAAAAAAACCTATAATCTTCTATTTTATTATAGTAAAATCTCTATCTTATTAGACACAGAATATCTTGTCTTATAAACAAACTAATAACCTCTTTTGGGGGACTCTATCATTCTTTTATCAGCCAATCAATTATGGGATTAACCATTAAAAGCTTGCCCTGTCATTATTTACCCTTCAGCAAATTTGAAAACCTTGTTGCGTAAGATAGAGAAAAATTGGAACACAAAGAAGAGTTATTGAAAAAGCTTTTGCTAAACTCATCTAGGGTTTCTTTTGAAATCCAATTCCTTGAATTCTAAACTTGGGCATCACTTGCTAAATAGGTATCTTAATTGGGACATCATTGAAAGCAGTATGTCAAGGGCAAACCTTAATTAATTTGGAAACCAGGCTTTTTTTAACTAAAAAAAGTTACAGTATTGGAAGATGTCATGGGAAACCTGTATATTTTCCCCCTCGTTTTTGTCAAATTAATGCTTTGTCTTCCACTTTTTTGAAAACTCAGAGAAGTTGGAGAAGTAAAGAATAGTGGCCTTTTTGAAAACACATTCTGAAGAGAACAACCATCCAAAATAACAATAATAAAACATCAACTAACTTCAACCTGCCACATTAAATGTCTTCCTCACTCACAATATTTTCTTCAGAATCTGAGGACATTAATATTTCATGGCTATGACCATATAGATAGCTATGTTTCCATTGTTAAAGTCACTTTGATCTCAATGATCTCATACTAATCTTTTAGTACAGGAGTCATTTCATTATTATTGTTAGTGTTATTGTTGTGATTTCATATATTTCCATTGGTGTGAATACTTCTGCTGCTGGCCTTAAAAAAGACGAGGCCCCTGTTTGTAAATTAGATTAGAAAAAATAAATCAACAAGCAATTTGATTATAACTTTACATAGAGAGAACAGGTAAAATGTTACAAGCTCTATACATATCTACAGAATCAACTTTATGATACTTTGGTATTACTTCAGTTTTTTAAATGGGTTATCAAAGTAAACCAATTTTAAAAATTGACATTTTAATTAAGTTTTATATCTTCATTTGCAACATGATTATTAAATTATATTATATGGAAAAATAATTTGAATGTTGAAATGCATTAGAAATTAACAATTTAAATATTTCTGAAATTATTTAATCAAGATTTGTTGACTGACAGTTGTTTTTACCAATAGGAAAATGTTGATTTATGAGCAGCAACTTTTGAAATTGGGAGCAAAAGTTTGCCTACTTTATCCATTCGGGCCTTCCTCAACTTGATGTCATCCAGATGTGTTTTACTACTGGATACCCACTATCAGTGGTGAAATCCAAATTTTTTTACTACCGGTTCTGTGGGCGTGGCTTGGTGGGCGTGGCTTGGTGGGGGTGGCAGGGGAAGGATACTGCAAAATCTCCATTCCCACCCCACTCTAGGGGAAGGATACTGCAAAATCCCCACTCCCTCCCCACTCCCGGGGGAAGGATACTGCAAAATCCCCATTCCCTCCCCACTCCTGGGGGAAGGATACTGCAAAATCTCCATTCCCACCCCACTCCAGGGGGAAGGATATTGCAAAATCTCCATTCCCACCCCACTCTGGGGCCAGCCAGAGGTAGTATTTGCCGATTCTCTGAACTACTCAAAATTTCCGCTACCGGTTCTCCGAACTACTCAAAATTTCCGCTACCAGTTCTCCAGAACCTGTCAGAACCTGCTGGATTTCACCCCTGCCCACTATCCAGAGACTGTCAGGCGCAAGAAACCAGGAACCGGAATAGAGTTCAAAAGTACTACAAATTTATTCCATGCTTTCTATACACAAAAATCTGATCTACTAACGGTCAAGACAAATTGGTGCTAGATAAGAGTCAGTGGAATTCACAGGGAGCTGGACTTAGGTCTCTTGTGGGAGTTTAGCAACTCCAAACTGATGATACATTTGACCCCGCCCTCAGGCTCAGCTTGGTCAGCTCCTACATCAACATTGGATAAGGCATTGGGGAAGATGAGGATATTAGCCCAATGATTTGTAAGTCCATCCTTCATCCAGAAATCTAGATCACAAAACCTGCAAAGCAAACAGCCTAAATAAATGAATTAATTAAGACTAACTTCAGTCTTTCCCAACAAAGCAAACTGGGCTGAGACATTTACAAAGTCTGACAAATATACAGAAATGAGCAAGGCAATAAAAGAGCATTCCAAAACATCCTTGAACAAATTGCAGTATATGAGTGGTCAGGAGGGCTGTCTTCCAGATTGTTTATTATGTCATTATCCAAATCCTACATTGTATCTATTGGCAGTAAAAGCCAATGATCATGTTCTAGCTTAATAAACAATCCTGCAGATCTCTAGTCCAATCTGCACTCTTTCATTGTCATTCAAAAGTTAGTGGCAGGTTGTCAAGGTGGAGCTAATTACCTTCACAAAGTTTGCTCACCAAAGTTCCAACAAACCAGATTCTAAACTCTAAAATAGCTTGACCCAAATCAAGCTATTTCCAGTCTACCTCAGCCCACAACAGAATAAGCTAAATTAATATTAGCCTGTGGACCCATGAGAATACTTCCAATCCAATCTAGGTCACAATGAGATTACAGGGTGGGAGAGAGGGGAAAGTCCAATACACTATGGAAATGGGATCAAGAAAGGTAATTGTTCTGACCCGGCTCCAAAACACAAAACCCTCTGTAGTTACCTAATTGTTCCCTTTATTAGGAGCGCCAGCAGCCCCGGCAAAAAGTCTCTCTGTCTCTCACAGCAAGCTAATAAGTCTGTCCAGCAGGGAGATGAATAGTTGTCTGTCACACCTATTCATTTCCATCCCCCCTGCCTTTTGTCCCCAGAGCTAGAGTGGGGCTTTGCTAGCAGCGGTGGCTCTTCCATCCCAAGGACCGGCCCATAGATTTCCACTGCTCTCCTCTGCTTTCTGTGCAGCCGCTCGTCAGGCACTGGTCCCAGCTGTTCCTCCTCTACCTCATCAGCCACCTCAAGACCTGGGGGCTGTTGACTCCATCTGAGGGCTGATGGACGGCCCAGGCTCCACCTCTGTCTCTATCTCTGACAGCTCCATTCCCTCTTCCCCCTCGGAGCTCTCAGATTGCCTTGATGATGGCCCTGACTCCCACGCCACCTCCTCATCTGATTTGGCTGCTGGAGGGGCCGGCGGCTGACAGGCCACAACAGTAATACAATAAAGAATATGGAGTGGGGAGGACATTTAGACATTAGCTAAGCAAGTTACAGTTTAGGGCCTCACATTCCACAGGGCCTTACACAATTTCAGAATATCACTTTTCTGAAGAGTTTATTATTACTTATATTTAAAAATGATTCTGATTGCTTACTGTGTGTGTGTTGGTGTGTGTATAATTATCTTGAAAATTACATTTCAGTATTGTTTCCAGAGTATACTGTATTATACTCTAGAAGAGAGATCAGGCCAGCCAAACGACAAATCTGTAATCAGTAAATGCATTTGTATGAAAATAATTTGTATTTTTCACTTTAAATACCTTGCTTTTAAATCATTAAAAGGCATATACTGTATATATTTTCTTTTTTCTTTTCTTTTTTTGTGGTGACCCAAAGTCTTGTTTTGGTATGCACCTTAGTGAGACCTTCTGGTGTAACTCTCTAACAAGGCTTTATATAACTTAGGGCCTCACTAAAACCAGCACTGGAGAAAGGAGAAAAATTAGAAGAGAGGAAGGAGGGCAGGATAATTTAGAAGCTAGTTAGATAATCCTCATAATACTGTAGTCAATAGTGGTACCTTTCTGTTAGCTGTTTTAATAAATAATTAGGTCCAGTTCTGAAACATACCCCTTTTCAAAGCAAATACTGTATATCTATTTATAATTTTTTTAAAAAAAAAAGTTCCTAAAAATTATAGACAAGTTAACCTGATTGTTTTACCTTAATAGCAGAGCAAATAATAAAACAGCTACTGACTAACTTGTAGACAAAAAGTACTTGACTATTACCAATCAACATGGTTTTATTGAAGATAAGTTCTTTTCTCTTTTTGATAAAGTAAGTGATTTTGTAAACAAAAGGAATATAATTTACGTCTCTCAATTTCTGCAGAACCTTTCACAAAAATCATATGGCTTCTTCTCAGCCAGCTTCTTCCTCTCAATTAATTTGAGACCAGAACCCTAAGAATTTTATATGATGCTATACAAATGACTAAAAATGAAACATGCAAGTCTCTCTATATTCATATAATTAGGAAATAAAAAAATCTAGCATTTAGATACCTTTGATTGATCTCAAATAACATCAGGGTTGGATTGGATAATACTTAGATGTAAGAAAAAGCCGAATTAGAAATTAGCATGGGAAATTGAAAAGACATCCTGGAAGAAGACAATGGCAACTCACCACATGCTAAGAAAGTGGCATAGAAATAGACACACAGTCACTAAGAGTCAAAGGACATTGACCTTTCTTCTATTAAATCTATTCCAAATAAATGCACTCATTATAGTTGGTATAGTTTGGAAGGAGCCATCAAACAGTATTCTGTAGGACTGAGTATATGATTAAGTAATGATTTGAGAACTGGATGAAGACAAAAGGCCATAGTCACCCAATGTGTATCTTTCTGCTTAATGGACTATTATTTCAATCAACTAATTGAAGTAGTGAAGCTAATGGATTGGGTTCACATACAATGCTAAACTAAACTATAGTCAGTTGGTTTGTTATTCAGTGCCTTGTATATTCATTGACCTGGAATATTGACATATAAGAAAGAAATAACTTCAAAGCCTGCTTTCAGACTGTGCACCAGATTTGGTCCAAAACCTTTTTCTTCCTAAGGAGAAAGAAAAGATAGACACCTCCTCACACTCCCCACTGCAGTTATAAAGCTTGGCTAGGTGGCACCCAGTTCCCAGTTTCAAGGCTTTGGACCCCTAATCGAAGGGGAAGGTACTGTAGTTTTATGGTTTTGCATCTCAACTGGTCAGATTATTTTTCATGTAAGCAGACAAAAGAACACAACAAAATAACACAAAAAGGGTGTAAGGCAGGCTAATACCAACTGGTTTTATTTTCCTCTTGAGTGACGTAGGATCAGGTATTTCTTTTAAATGAAGCTGGGGATGCAGTTGTGATTCCTTAACATTCTTTGCTCTCTAGAGAGGCAGCAAGAAAGGTAAACATAGTTTGGCTTCAAACTATTTTTGAGAATTTGGAGTACAAAAAGAGTGAAGGTGGTGTAGAAGGGATGAAACTGAAAGAAGGTCCTTCAGTCTATAGCTAGTAGAGTTGGTTCAGTAATCCATTTCAGCTCTAGTTAGGAAACTTTGAATAAACACATAGTCATAAAATGGGAAAAGAAATCAATAGGATATATACTGGGGGAGGGAGTGGATCAAATGAAAAAATGTGTGTTGAGTTGCCATGATGCAAACTCTCTCTTATGAACTTAATAACATAGCAATAACATTTAGATTTATATATCACTTCACAGTGCTTTACAGCCCTCTCTAAGCAGTTTACAGAGTCAGCATATTTCCCCCAACAACCTGGGTCCTCATTTTACCGACCTTGGAATGATGGAAGGCTGAGTCAACCTTGAGCCTGGTGAGAGTCGAACTGACAAATTGCAGGCAGCCGGCAGTCAGCAGAAGTAGCCTGCAGTACTGCATTCTAACCACTGCTCCACCACAGCTCTATAGCAGATAGAGATGTCATGATGCACATCAATGTGTACAGGACTGAAGCCAAAATCTTCCCTTGGTTGCTTTGGGAATTTTGTTAAACATAAAGAAACATAAATTTATGTAAATTTATGTAAATAAACATAAATTTATGTAAATTTATGTTAAACATAAATTTGAGTTTGTTTTAAATTAATTGGTTAATTATGGTTAATTAATTATGTTTGCAATAAGAGAAATAGTCTGCGCAAATATCAGCTTCTGTTCAGGGAGGCTATTAGTATAAACGAATAATCCTATTCTCTAAAGATAAATATTGCAACTCAAAGAGTTTTAAAGACAACTGGCTAATATGTTTAGCAAAGTATTGGTTTTCCTTGTTTTTTTCTTTTCTTATTTTACCCCTACACTGATTGCATCTGCTAAAGTATCAATCTGTTAGGCAAAGTATTGCCTTTCCTCAGTTCTCCTACCATCCTTACTTCACCCCTGTGCTGATTGCATCTGCTAAAACATCAATACCACCAAATCTACATTTGTTGGAGAGGCAGAAGAGACTCTAGCTTAAACCTTGTCTGGAATGTCAGCCACTGACAGATGGGGAAGTTCTGAGAACTCAGACAAATGTTGATTTTTCAGCATTTGTGGAACAAGGGAAAATCAAAAGACTTTTCCTGGTTTTCATCTAAGTCATGAAAGCAAAATAGTTCCCAACAACTGAACAATACTAACCCCCTTAAGAGCAGATTTAGAGAATTTAGAGATTAGATTTAGAGCATGGGGTGTCAAGGCCCGCGGGCCAAATCCGGCCTGCAGGGTGCTTAGATCTGGCCCGCGGGGCTGCCCTGGAAACAGCAAAGGACCGGCCTGCAGTGCCTCTGCCAGCAAAAATGGAGCTCGGGAGGGCCGCGTGCGGTCCCCCTGAGCTCCGTTTTCATTGGCAGAGGGTTGCAGGAGGCCGTTGCAGCTGGAAACAGAGCTCGGGAACCTGTTTTTGCTGGCAGAGCGCTCGGGCGACCACAAGTGCCCCCAATTCTAGTGACGTCTAGCTGCCGGCCACGGCCACCCTGGCCACACACCCTCCCCTGAGGTGAAACACAAACTCAAAGAAATCAAGTTTGACACCCCTGATTTAGAGAAATCTGAGAGTTAACCTGTTTGTCTGTTATATTAGAAACGGTTTTATTTTGTTGTGATCCTGAAAATGGAGCAGAGAGGAAAGGCTAAAGCTTCTTCAAAGACCAGGCCTATTATTTGGGTGCAAGTGAAGCAGCAGCCTAAGATAAAGGCAGTTGGAAAGTAGCAGGAAAGATGAGATGGTTCCTGAACTAGTGTGATCAAAACCTCAGCTGGTTTTTATGGGCATTACATGCACACATAAAAAAGAATAAAACAGCTTTAATCTTACCATTACAGTTGCTATCTTGACTTTTTTTTTTAACCATACTTTGTAGATAGCCTTTCATAAAGTGCCACATTTGGTATACCTATCCCACATTCCATACAGGGTGAGGGTGCGGCTGGCAACTCACTGCCAATGCTAAAAGAAAGACTTTCTAAGCAGTTTACAGAGCAGTTGCCATGCTGCATAGTTTCTAGGCAGGTAAAGAGGTTATTTTATTTTTCAAACCATTAAAGCACCTGCATCTTTTTCTAGGCTGAGGTGGCTGCTTTGGAAGTGATTCCAGACTGTGTTTTTTGCCTGACTTTATTGCACAGTCACTTTGGTTCTCTAGGAAAAGTGCCTAAAAAAGCCACAGCTGTGCTAACAGTTGGAAAAGATGAGCTTGTTACATATGCTCACACATTCTAAAGAACCTCTTTTGAAGAATGACATTTCTATACAAATGGCTGATATCAGGTCATGGTAATTCATTTACATCGAATTTCAATGAAAACTATTACATTTCTCCAATTTTTTTAAAAAAAAACATTTGCCAATCATATAGGAAAAGTATATATTCAAAAGAATGTCCAGAAAGCATTATTTCAGGCAAAATTGTTCGCAGAAATAAATTGCAAATGAAACTGCATAGGGTAGGAGAAAATACATGCAATGTTTCATGCAGATTTTTTTTAAAAAAATTAGTATGGGATAATCAATCAGAAACTTCAGTATCAATTTTCCTATAAATCTGTCTGTAAAATTGTTCCCCACCTCCAAACAAAAGCAGATCAACTCCAGATTCTAGTATGGCACTGCTATAAAGCCTCTTGGCATGAAATAATGTAATACCTTGTGACAAGAGGCAAGAAACATGCAGTGAAAAGATAATGAATCTTTCAGATGCACAAAATGTTTCTAGGCCAGATATCATACATTTCCTGTAGTGAGACCAAACACAATTAACCAAACAAAAACAAAACTATTTTGACTGCAGTCTGTTAGGGCAGCGGTCCCCAAACTTTCTGGCACCAGGGACTGGTTTTGTGGAAGATAATTCTTCCATGGACGTGTGTGTGTGTGTGTGTGTGTGTGTGTGTGTGTGTGTGTGTGTGTGTGTTTGCACAACCTAGATCCCATGCATGCGCAGATGAAGCTTTGCTTTCTCGTTCACCGCTTGCGTGGTCTAGTTCCTAACAGACCACAGACCGATAACGATCCACAGTCCCGGGGTTGGGGGGACCCCTGTGTTAGGGTATAAAATGTATGCTCCTCAATACTATAGCTAGAAGAGCCAACCACAGGAACTAACCATCAAAATGACAAAAATAGCATCATGACCTCATGAAGCAAGTCCTACCTCTTTTGTACATGTGATATCCATGTGTTTGTGCACCAGGAAGTCTACAGTGTAATCACAGAGAAGTTTGGCAGCCTGGAATGGCTAGTTTATTCATGCTTTCACATTACCCAGCAGTGGTGGGTTGCTGCTGGTTCGGACCGGTTCTCCCATACCAGTGGCGGAAATTAGCCCCCCGCTCGCCGAACCGGCAGCGATGGCCAGCCGGCCACACCCCCAAACTGGTTCTCCGGTCACCACTCATTGAAAGCGGCTTGCAAAGAGCATGCGCAGAGGGTCATTTGTGCGACATGACTTCTGATCATGAACCGGTGAATGTGAACCGGTAGGGAAGGTAAGTAGAACCCACCCCTGCTACCCAGGTGCACCACAAGTAGTGAACTAGCTCCACACAAGGTGATTGATGATGTTCTGCAGGGGTCGTGGCCATGACCCAGTCGCCTGGCATCTCTAGGGCTAACAGCTGCTTAGGGCAGAGTATCCTTCCCTGAATGTGACTGGTGCTTCTCTTCCGACACTGGATCACATTGTGATTAGCTGCCTTTGAGAACTTGTACTGGAAGAAAAGCAAACTTTCTCCAACTAAAAAATGTGCTTAATTGGATAAATGGTCCAGATATTAATATATAGAACATTTATTTTATTCTTATGAATCAACGTATTTTAAAGTATAACCTATAACTTATATTTTTTTGAATTCCTCAAACCTCCCCAAATTGACTGCATAGTTCCATCATACGTGTACCGTAGTAGTATGTGTTCCTTCTGTATAATTTCATCGCTGTTATCCATGTGCTTTATGCCATACGCTAAATAAATAATAAAGGCACATGTGATGTGCAATGCGGAAAGCAATGGGGCAGAGCTTGTGTTACAACAGCACAATGCTCCTTTTGTTCTTTGCCTCCCCCATGGAAGCCTCTGTAGGGAAGAAATCACACCCCACAATCAATGGTTCAAATCCTGTGGTCCTTGTATACTCCATGCATTGGCTCACCTAGCCAAAGTTTGTCAAAAAGGATAGAATAAACTGCAGGGGTGAAATCCAGCAGGTTCTGACAGGTTCTGGAGAACCAGTAGCGGAAATGTTGAGTAGTTCGGAGAACCGGCAAATACCACCTCTGGCTGGCCCCAGAGTGGGATGGGAATGGAGATTTTGCAATATCCTTCCCCCAGGAGTGGGGAGGGAATGGGGATTTTGCAGTGTCCTTCCCCTGGAGTGGGGTGGGAATGGGGATTTTGCAGTATCCTTCCCCTGGAATGGGGTGGGAATGGGGATTTTGCAGTATCCTTCCCCTGGAATGGGGTGGGAATGGAGATTTTGCAGTATCCTTCCCCTGCCACGCCCACCAAGCCACGCCCACAGAACCGGTAGGGAAAAATTTTGAATTTCACCCCTGATAAACTGTATTTGCTGAAGGGCCCTTTGCCAGGAAACTCATTTATGGGAAGTCTTCTTTTCTCCCCTGTAGGATTTTTCAATGTGAGAATTAGATCACAACAGAGTATGGACACTCTTGGTAGGTTATTTTTTTTTTATCAGCTGATAACAGCATCTGGCTGATCTGGAAGGCTGCTAATAACTGGAAGACTGTGACTGCAGACAAGCCTGGAAAGTTGGGGGGGAGGGGAAACACCGAAGTAGACTATAGCAAGCTATTTCTACGCTGTTATATAGAAAATGGCATGATTGGCTCTATGTATTCACCATGAGTTCAGCTTAACCCCAGACAGGGTTCGATTTTTTTTATAAGGAGCACTCTGTGATACTGTTGGGTCATCTTAATGCACAAAAGGTTCTATCTGAGGCTTTCTACAGTTGTGAAAGAATTGGGAGCACAGTTTTCCATTAGATGTCATTCCTTTCTTCTTCACTAAAGTTCATTTCCATTTTTTTTTCCCTGTAGAAGCTAATGGCCCAACAAGCAGACGCATGTAGGAAAACATTTAAAGTGTTAAAATTATTATTTGGGATCTATTTTAAATGATTCATTTCACCTCCTTGAAAGAAAAAAAGAATCTGATTATATTTGAAAGACAGAACACAAGAAAAATAATCCTAGTGGATCAGGTAAAAATGTATTTTTTTGCTATTTTGCTTCTCCCAGTGACTAATTGAATGCCTCTAAAAGTCTAAATCAAGGGTGTCAAACTCAAGGCCCAGGGGCCGGATCTGGCCCGTGGGGTGCTTAGATCTGGTCCATGGGGCCACCCTGGAAACAGCAAAGGACCGGCCCACAGTGCCTGTCAGTGAAAACGGAGCTCAGGAAGGCTGTGTGCAGCCCTCCCGAGCTCTGTTTTCACTGGCAGAGGGTTGCAGGAGGCCGTCACAACCGAAAACAGCGCTCAGGGCACCACAGGCGCCCCAACACGAGTGATGTTGAGCTGGCCACGCCCACACTGGTCCCCCAAGGTCAAACACAATCCTGATGCGGCCCTCAGTGAAATTGAGTTTGACACCTCTGGTCTAAATGCTCACAAGCAGGAAATGAAGCCATGTTTGTTTTTTCTTGCAGGTAGTCTTTGGAGACCCCAACAAAGAAGCAACAATGAGACTTCAAGAAAAATAGCCCTCAATAGACCTGGCCTTCACAAATAGTCCACAAATAATCCAGTTTCTTATTAAAGCATCCAAGTTCATGGGCATCACATGTTATGCAGTACAGGTAGTCCTCAACTTACGACCACAATTTCTGTTGCTAAGTGAAACATTTGTTCAGTGAGTTTTGCCCCATTTTATGATTATTTTTTTTTGCCACAGTTGTTAAGTGAATCACTGCACTTGGTGATTATTAGTAACACGGTTGCTAAGTGAAACTGGTTTTCCCCTTGGACTTTGCTTGTCAGAAGGTCGCAAAAGGGGATCACATGACTCCTGGACACTGCAACCGTCATAAATACGAGTCAGTTGCCAAACATCTGAATTTTGATCATGTGACCATGGGGATGCTGCAATGGTCGTAAGTGTGAAAAATGGTCATAAATCACTTTTTTCATTGAGGTCGTAACTTCGAACGGTTGTTGTTGTAAGTTGAGGACTACCTTTCTGAATTTGCTTTCTGCAAGCTAATTCTGCCCTGGTTAAAAAAAAAGGGGTCCTTTGACTTGTTTTAAATCTTTTCCTAATCAGCCATCTTAAAAGGCCCTAAGAGAGAAAGAAAAACTCCTCCCTCTTCACTTGGTGCAAGTCAGACATAACTTTATACATTTGGATCAACGTCCTTTTTAAGAAGTTGAGAATTTGCTTGTCCGTGGTCTGTTTTCCATTTCAGTACCTAAGTGTAAATCACAACATCTGTATATAAGTTAAAATGCATTTCCAGAATTACTCACAACCTGGCCTCATTACTGGCCCAATAAAATGAGTGACAGCCAACTGATGCAACTCTATTAAGTCAGTCTTTCGGTTTAAGCCACACTTATTTATCACAAAGCATTAAAACGACTCTTTATCTACAAACTAACTTGCCCTCATTAACACTCAGGTTATAGTTCAGAAACAGTTCATTTCACAGCATTTGCTGCAGTTCCTAGTTGTGTAAGTAGATGAGGAATCGGTATGCTGTGTGATTTTAAAATACTTATCTGAAATTCAAAATCCATGTGAAATTGGATCTTTCCAGCTTGTATACATATTTATCTGCAAATACCATGTTTCCCTTCTTATTTTGCTTCTTAACCAGGTAACAGTGTAGGCACATTTACCTATAATTATGTCTATGGAATTCAATGAGGCAGCCAAGCAGATATGCATAGGATTGCATTGTAAATATAAAAGGTACACAATAGTGGGATATTATATGTCCAGCATATTGTTATTGTGGAGACAGAACTAAATGTTTGATAACCCTGGCTTTTTTACTTCCTCTCCCTCTCTCTTTTATCTCTTTATTGATACTTTGCAGAGACGCAGGAAATAAAGCATACGTATTCGCATGCGCAAGCTCAGATTGAAAGGGCTGAACATGTGCAATGTTTTCAAATGTTCAAGCTATTCTCAATTCCATCTTTAGCAAAATGGCTCAGTTCTCTCCTATTTGTGCAAATTTTGCAGCATCCAGGAGAGCTATGGGGTTTTTTATGAGGCTTCAGTTCCCATGATGGCCATAAAGTTTCACAAATATATAAATGAATGTGATCAAATAGAACAGTGGTCTCCAAACTTTGCGACTTGGTGGTCCGGCTATGGGGGGGGGGAAGGGGAACCGAACTGCATGAGCGGTGGACTGGCATGCACATGTACGCATGCAGCTCCACTCACACAAGACAGAACAGAAGTCTTTGGGGCACCGTTCGCGCGAGTGGAGCTGTGCACGTGCACCGGCCTATCTCTTGCGCAGCCCGGTTCTGAATAGGCCATGGCCCACTAGTGAGCCACGGCCTGGGGGTGGGGACTTCTGAAGTAGAAAATTGGAAAATGGAGAATAAACATTAGAGTGGCCTTTAGAAAGGTTAATTCAGATTAAAGAGCTTCATGAAAAGCCATATTTTTTTTTTAAAAAATGAAAATCTGATTTAATGTTTTTTTCTCACTGAATTTTTAAAAACAGTATCCTATTATTTTTTTTATGGGTTCTTTCGTCAAATAATTCTACAGGCCTTTTTTGTTTTTAGAAGGCTTTCTCCCAAAAATCCTCTACATCTCAGGGAGAAAACAGATCAAAGTGAATTACTTATCAGGGAGACTTTACTATAGCGTATATTGGTATCTTATAAATCTCTTTCACAATTTGCAGAGTGACTATATGGTCTAGTAGTACCTTTTCTAATAAATTAAAATAATTAGGAAGTGATTCTCAGCACATTTACCTAAAAGTAAGTTTATTTACAGTATATCAATGGATCCATAAACCTGCATTAGAACAACAACTTTTTATAAAATAATTAATGCCATACCATCTGTTCACCCATCCATCCTATCTCAACCACCCACAGATAGAAGGAGGCAAGCAAAAAGAAAGAGCTCAATTCAGATATTTCATACTGCAATGTACCATGAAATATAGAATAGGGGATATCAGTATAAAAAGAGGCCTCCCTGATCCATAGCGACAATCTACATATGGATTGTCCAGCTGTGTTTGGAAAAAGGATGCCATTCTGATAAGAGATAAAAATTCTTCTTCCTAATTTGGATCCATCACTTGCTCCTAGACTAGATCCCCAGGACCAATGCTCTCATGTTTAGGCTGCCATGTTACTTATGAGGCAGCAGCAACTGTGTTTCTATGCCACTCAAGGTCAGTCTGCTGGGGGCTACATATTAGCCCAAGAAAAAAAATAAAGTAATTGCACAAGAATCCTCCAAAGAACTTCAAGGTTTGCAGAAGTACAAGCAAATGTATAGTACCAAAAAAATAGCATAATGAACACCGAGTCTGTTCTGGGACAAAATGAACATTTTAGAAAAGCATAACTGAGGAAATAGGAAGCACTCCAAACTTCAATATTTTACTGTATTTCCTATGTGTAGCTGTCTCTTATTTAACTTGACTTCCTTCGGATTACATTGCATAACAAAACTGTGTTACATGCAAGATGGGAAGCTAATATGAACAGTAAATATCAATCTTTCTACTGGAGCACATTTTAATGCAAAATGCCGTTGAAAGCCACAAGGCTTGGAATATTCCAAATACTCATTATTTTCTAGGAGGGGAGAAAAGTCTCCAGAAGCAATGGCATATCAAAGGTCTGAAGGATTAAGAAAAGCCACAGAAGTCATTCTTTCTTTATTTTCCTTACATTTCCCCAAGCTGTTCTTCCACAATGTTTTAAAGCTATACTGTTTGCAATTGCAGTTTTTAATTATGCAGCTAGTAAGCAGTTTTAGAAACCTTCAGTCGAGTAGTCTTATAAAGATTGTCATATATTTTACTTGGAGAAATATGCAAATAATATATACCGTATTTAAGTAAAATTAAACATAAGAGCAAGATAAGATGTTGGGGTCTTAGATTTCAGCTGGCTCTTTGTATCTTTTTCTGAGTATGCATTGATGGGTATATTCTTTCTTGCTGCCTCAATCCGAGTGATACTCTGGCTGTGTGGCTTTGGACTGGAACCCTAAAGTCCAGCCCAGCCCAGACCGTATCATAGCCTACGGTAGTTCATTTTCAAAACCTTGGGCCAGGAGAGAATAACAGGTCAAAAGTCCACCAAACATCTTCATGTTAACCCTGATCTTCCAGGCCTTAATCTGACACCTTAATCACCACACCAAGTTTAACCAGTTGAAGAAACTACATTTGGATGTCATTGTGGAGCAGGTTTGCTGTTGTGGGGTTTTGTATTTTTTTGGCCTGACTGACCTTGCGAATTAGTTAGATTCACTATGAATACTGAAGCAGAGAACTCCAGCAGCCCTATATTTTCCTGGCATCCTCACTACTGTCAATATTTCAAATAGTTTGAGATATATATTATCAGGAGTGAGGAGAGGTTCATTAGGTACCTAGAAGAGTAAGAATCTATGTTAGGTCCCAGAGAACTTATGAGGGGATGAGCATGCTCACGAGAGTCAGAACAAAACATTTAAATTGCTCCATGTCCAGGCACCTTTGAGAAAGAGCTTTTCCAAAGCAGATTGATCACAACCAGCCACACATACATGACTTGAGCTACATACAGCATTTGCTACAAGAACCAGTTCATCTAGAACAGGGGTGTCAAACTAGCGGCCCGCGGGCTGGATGCGTCACGTGCTGGCCACGCCCACCCCCAATTTAGCAAAAGGGGGGAAAGTTGTGATACGTCACGTGATGACAATGTGACACCATGAGTTTGATACCCCTGATCTAGAGCAAATGAGAGTCTTCTTTCACTTTTTATGTAATTCCAGCCATCTTAGAATGAGTTTCTTCAGTCACCAATAATGTAGAATGAGTACAAGAAAATTTACTCCATTGAGTGGAAAACTCTCTAGTGTCTTTAGTGGTGCAGATGAAGTGCAGGCAGTGCTTAGGACAAATGAGATTCTTATTGCATAAAGGAGGGATGGAGAATTGTTTTGGTGATTAGAGATCATACTTAGCTTTTGGGGGGATGAGTACAGTAGGTGAGGTGATGGTGCAAAGCAGGTGTATATAACACATTGCATTTATGGTAAGATATGGATTTACATATCTCCCCCTCCTTACTTTTAGGGTTTTTTTCTGCTTAAACTTTTTTTTAAGGCATTTTAATTTCTATTTCCTCCAATATAAAATTATGGAAACTCTTCCACCAGTGTTTGATCATCATGGTTTGAGAGGCTCTTAGGAGGAAACCAAGAAAAAGGGGTCATAACTTGTTGACTATCAGGGTATAAATGCAGGTGCTTAAAAAAGGAGGAGGAGGAGGAGGGGAAGGGAAGCAAAAGGAAAGGAAAAGAAGAGGAGGAGGAGGAGGAGGAGGAGGAGGAGGAGAAGGAGAAGGAGAAGGAGAAGGAGAAGGAGAAATCACTGGCAGTTCTGCTATATTGCCAATTTATGAAAAGTCTGCAGGAAAAAAGTACGAAGAAATCTGTTATCCCTTGTTTAAATTCTGTGAATGTTGTAGGGTTAGTAATATACTCAAAAGAAACATCTAAAGTTTGTAACCACAGGAGAAAATCTTCTTGATCACAAAGAAGTAAACACTGGGGACATCTCTAAGTCTCATACAGTTGAGAAAAGGTTAAAAAAAAAAAAGATAAAGAAGCCTTTCATTTTTTCATCCATCTCTTCCTTTTAGTTATGAACCCGCAGTCAGCATTCCTGGATAAAAGTAATCCATTACTAGGAAACAGTTTCTTCATAATGAATTACTTTCTTTATTGCCTTTGTAATGTGAGCAGAAAAAGAATGTCTTAATTTTCATTTCCCAATGTACTTCTCCTGAGTCACATTTTGTTATAGGTGTCGGGCAGATCGTCTGTCAAAATGAATGAGTGGGAAGTCTAGTGCCTTCCTTCTGCAAACAATAAGGTTGTGGTGACATTTCAGATGCTCTCCTCAATACCTGATTTATGACATCTTCCCGAGTGGCTGCTCATGGCCTATTTCCTAGCAAACCTGCCCAATAACATGAGCAGAAATGAAGAGCTCTTCTTGTTCTGCATCGCTTTGGGCTTTGCATATAGGTAGAGTGCAGAACTGACTCTGCTGTTCTAATCTATTTCTTTACACCCAGGAGTTGGAATACTGGGGACTAAAACTCACATAGCTGAAGCACAGACTCTCCAAAACAAACATGTTGATTTGTTGCTGCAAAAATATGGAGCCCTGCTGCATCTTAACAAAGAATTAATCTGTTATTCTTTTAATGTGAGCATAATTTTTGCCTTTTTTTGCTGCAAGTCTTTTCTTCTTTTTCTATGCTTCAATGGATCATAGAGTGTATGATATTTATACATGTAGTGGCAGTTAATAAATAATAAAGTAGAATTGCTAACTTACTAGTTTTTGATTCTAAGACATTAAGACAGCTTTAAATTGTGGCTTACCTATAAAATTCACTAGGTGACTTATATAAATTGTTGTCTTTAAGTCTAAATTTGCAGGTTTAAAACAAGGTAAAACACCTGAAAGAAGGACACAATTCTGCCATTTTTGGAATTTGCCACCATGAATTTGATACACAGGTCACATTCAGCCATAATGATTCAGATCATTATGATTCAGATGATTTATCAAAATGGCTACATTCATTCACTAAACCAGCAATAATCCATATGAATGAGCCTAGCAATTTTAGCAGGAACTAAATTGTTTTTAATGTGTACTTCTAAGGATACTCAGTTAAGTAATTTAATCCTGATAAAATAAATTATTTTAATTTGAGTTTCTAATTTTTTTTCTGGTGACCATTGACCAACATTTCTCAAGTTTCTGAAGTTCCATCACAAAAAGAAATCTTACAAATTGGAATTGTTTTCTTGACTATTCATAGATGGTGGTTTCTTCCGTTTGGATAATTATAGAAACTCCTATCTTTTCTCTATTGATACAGTTTAAAAGGGGGCGCACAAAACAATATGTATGCATACATCCCCTTCAGTAAAAGAAGCATCACTGAAATTCAGGCTATTTAAGATGTTCTTCTAAGTATGTTTCTAAGAAATCATTATATTTTAGTTGCCAAACACTTTTCCAAACCAATGCTGGAGTCATTAAACACTGTTCAAAGAAATCATACTTTCTATTTTCTTTAAAAGCAAATAATGCCTTGCTTGTTGTCTCATTTTGTGAGGCCATTGACTTGAAGTCTTTCTTCCTGAAAGGTAATATTATACTTTGAGAACAAGACTTTCGTAGTCAGGGGATCGCAGAGGAAGCCAGATTATCCATACCTGAGGATGGTTTAAGTACTAAATATATGTATTTGCCTTTAAATATGAATTAACATAAAGATGGAGGATATCTCAAATGGATGATGAAAATGCATGGGTATGAAAGCTTTGGGAGAAAAAGAGTTGAGTGCTCTATGGTTCTTTGACATTAGGTGGGAATTGTTTCTTCAATCTTGAGTAATTTGTGTGCCCTTGTTAAGAAGATAAGAAGGGAATATGGCAAGAAGGCTTGGGGATTGAAAATCTGGGTCAGCATTTGACCTTCATATTCTTTTAGCCCAGGCTGATTATGAAATTGGTTGCTTAGCTATGTTATACATTAGTATTTCATGGTAAGTGAAACAATAATAGGTGTAATAACACACTGCTCCTGGGAAAACTAGATGTTCTCTACGTTTCATTTAAAAAATGAGGGTGTAGTTAAAAATAAGTCTATTGAACCACCACATTCTCACACACGGTACACTCAAATCTCCCTCTGCTCTTTCATTCCACACATAAGTTAGTTGCTTCAGAACAAACATGCTTCTCAATAGTGTGAGAACCAGCCTCCTGCAAAAAGCCGAAAAACATATAAGAGTATGTAAAGTGGGAGAAAGTGGCATTAGTATGCTGGTTTCAGGCCATAAAACTCAGATGAGAAGAAATAGGGCAGGTGTCTTTAAAAGTGTTTTCTCATGCTCACAACTGTTTTGCCTTCCTGACCTCAAGGTATCCACGATGCAATATTTTTTTTTCTTTTACTTTAAAGTCCTTTCTTGAATTGATCCATTCAAAGTATCTAATCAAATTTTACCCATCCCTCCTTCTTTGGAAACAAGAATGCAACCCTAGTGAATAAAATAACCATATAAACTATTTCTGCCATTTTGTTTCCCAACTGTCAGGCTCTAGCCAGTATGCAGTCATATTTTTTGTTTTTCCTTATATTACCATACAAATTTCTTGGAAAAAAACCCCAAAAGTCCAATTGCCTTTGTGAAAGCACCTTTGAGAGAACCATGACCTGGATTATTGAGAATCTCCATAGACATTAAGATTGGTGCTACTATAAGTGGTTTTATTGGTCATAGGTCTTCCTTACTGTTTCTGTCCCCTTTTCATCACAATCAAGGCAACTACAAAACTGGAATGCTAAGTCTGGATCATAGATGACAGAAGGAAATCATTGCTCCACTAAGTTGTGAGATCAAGTTACCTCACACTTACAAACAAACAGCCTAATTCCAGTTCAGTTTGTTACCAAACAAGAACCAGATGGAATTGTCACTCCCACACAAAAGAGTAACTTCTAGTCTTTATATTGCATAGACTTGATTTCATATATGATACACAGCAATTGCTGGAATTATTTTATGACAGTTTCATTAATTTTGTTACAATAAATCTATTTCTCAGAGTCCTAATGTTCTTGGAAATCTATTGTTCCAGTTCCTTGCCTAACTGTGGTGCAATTTGGAGCTGAGTTGAGGGGAGAAGTGAAAAGGCTGGCTAGCCTTGAGTGGCTGATAGGGAGGAAACAGCTAAAAGGAGATCCTCTCTAAAACTGTGGAGTGATTATCTAATAGTTGTGTACATGTAGTCCGCAACTTACAATCATTTGTTTAATGACTGTTCAAACTTACAACAGCACTGAAACAATTGACTTATGACCATTTTTCACACTTAGGACCATTGTAGCATCCCCATGATCATATGATCAAAATTCGGATGCTGGGCAACTGGCTCATATTTATGACAGTTGCAGTGTCCCACAGTAACACAATTCCCGCTTGTGACCTTTTGACAAGCAAAATCAACGAGGAAGTCAGATTCACTTTACAACTGTTACTAATTTTAACAACTGCAGTAATTCACTTAATAACCGTGGCAAGAAAGGCCATACAATGGGGGAAAACTCACTTAACAACTGGCTCACTTAGTACCGAAAATTTTAGGATTGTAAGTCGAGGACTACCTACCCTGTTTCCCCCAAAATAAGACATCCCCTGATAATAAGCCCATTCGGGCTTTTGAGTGCATGGCAATAAGGCCAAGCGCTTATTTCAGGGTTCAAAAAAATATAAGACAGGGTCTTATTTTCGGGGAAACACGGTATAGTGAGTGTTTTTGTCTGGTGAAATTTCTGTCTATGGTGAGCAGCAATAAATATACCATTCTGATCAGCTCCTTCTGTTGTTTCTGGTTCCTTGTGCCTGATGTTGGCTAAAAAAAGTCTGACAGTTATTTGTATACTGTGAGTGGACCTGGAGGACCAGTAATTAACTCCTCTGAATTAACTGGATCACTTAACTCAGTTGTGGAGTTCTTAGAAGACATTCATCCCCCCAGCCCTGTTAAGTAAGTGAACAGGCCACTGAGAAGTTTACCAACAAGAAAATGAATGTTTTCAAAAATCAAAAGCATACCTTTCCATTATCATACTCCTTTTTCATTTCTAAGTTTCCTCAGCAAATGCCCTTAATAGCATTATTCAATTGCTCTTCTATATTAGGTATATCAGCTCAAGTGGAATAAAATATTCATAGTCAGGTTGATGTCTAGCATTTTTTTCCCCATTTGAAAGGATTACAAAGGAAGTGAAGCATGAGCTATTGGTCTACCCGAAATATTTAATGTGACAGAACTCCTATCCAGATATGACACAACGCCTTCAAATAATGAAACACTAGTTCTTCCTACTGCAGAGGAGGGAGCAGATGGATTATAAGCCACAGTCTCCATCTTAATACCTGGACTCGTGCATGTGATTTGCATTCGTGACATTTGTCCCTGAAAAGAGGATACATTATAAAAGAAAGGGAAACCAGATGAAAAAGAGGTCTGGCTCTCACATTGTCTGCACAGTTGGGCTGTAAATTTCTTTTATCCTGGATCAGAACAGGATAGAGATATCACTGCTATCAGTTAAGAAAGGAAAAGTCAGACAAGGAAAATGAGTGCCTCCAATCAATATAAATAAAAATGTAAATGTTCGTTTGTTCAAAATCTTAAATCTATGAAAGTTCTTCACCGATTGCTTTGAAACTTTGACACAACGTTGTATTCGAATACGCGCGTGTTTTTATATACCTATCTTATATAGATGTCACACCTGTGACAGGTAACAACATGTTTTTTGTGAAAACCAGCGCCATCTGTTGGACATAAAAGCAACACACACTATACTAAATATGTTACGATTCCATTTCAATGTTTCTGATTTACGATCCATTTACGATTTCTACATTTCCAATATAAATCGCACATGGCTGAAGATATTTTCCGTCGAATACACAAGGAAAATTCAAATATGAACATGCATTTCACAGCAGAATTCTACAACGAAGCATTGATAATGATTGAAGATTTCTGCTTAGAAATCGCGAACACAGTTCTCAATCAATTGGGAATGTCATCACCAAATCAATCTGCTGCTGCTTCGTTCGATGTAGAATTGCGGCCTGAACAAAATTACAACACGGGTGATCACCAGACTGAGCCACAGCAATGTGTGGCCGGGTACAGCTAGTATATAATAAATAAGTAAAATAAAATAGAATTTAAAAATGGCCCTCATCAGACAGGTGGTGCCCTCATTTCTTCCCACCGAGCTGCCATGCAAGATCTCAATTATGCAATTATTTCTGGGTGTCATCCTATTTTTTTTACCTCTTTTTGTCTTGTGACGTTCTCTCCCTGCTCCCTATTAATTCCTTTTATCTTACTTTGATTTGTTTAAGGAGCAATCTGTTACCAAACATTAAGGCCTTATTCACACAGGTGCTTCACCCAGTCAGGCCTAACTCCTTTCTGGTGATTCTGGCATTATGCAATCATCTTAAGTCAAGAGCTGCCATTCAAGAATTTAAAGGCCAATTGCACACTTTCCCCAGCTTCATCTGATATCCCATCAAACTTTCTTAGCAAGGCAATAGTTGCAGGATTTCCACTGATCAGTCAAGAGACAGGTTTTTGTTTGAGCGCTGTAGTATTTCTAAGGTCTACTGCACGGTTGTCAAACTCGCGACATCACGTTGTCATCACGTGACGTATCGCAACTTTTCCCCCCCTTCGCTAAACAGGGGGTGGGCATGGCTATTGTTTTCTTCAAGACTTGAGAGTGACCTCTGTAAGAGAGAGGCTCGTTGTTTCATCTCTTCTGCTCCTCACACACTTTATTTTTCCTCTTGGAAAACTGACTGGGCAGGACCTGGAAACTGACTAGGTGTTGGAATCTACACAACTTTGATGACCAGTGTAGGGTATTTTAATCCAAAGCCATCTTCAGAGTGTTGCGTGAAAACTGACTGTCCTCTGCCCTATTGCTGAGTATTTTATACAGGACTTGAGGTAACCTAACTACAAGAGTATTGAATATAAAGCCAATATAGGTATTTGCATCTAATCTACATTTAACATTTAGAACGCAGTTAGTAAAGTTCATTGTTAGGAGCAGAGAAAATATTTTATCTTTTCATTCATTGTTGAGGTTCAGAAGTCCTTCTTCAAAATCTAACTTGGGTGGTATAAGGGAGGACAAATGTGGACGGGTGGCAATTTCTCCCCAGTGTGGAGGATCTTTTGTTTGGATTACAAAAGAAATAAAAGTTAAGATCCCTATTTTATTTATTCTGTTTCTAAAAACTTCTGCCACTCTAAAGTGTGAATTCCTAACCTGTTACCAAACAATGTGCTAATGCTATCTACATTTTAAAAAAACAAAAAAAACCTGCCAGCCAAAGTACATAGCTGGAAGGAAGTTTGCCTTAGTAGGTCACTAGTTCTTCAGCTTGCTCTACTTTTTCAGCTCTTCTTATTTAGAACTTAGAAGTAACTTTTAAAAGGAATTTATTTTGATATGGTAATAATTCTGGGTACTGGAATTTTAATATGAGATGATGAAGGATTACTGATTTCAATTAGACTTTCTATTATTTTAAATTGCATGGGTTATATTACTCGCCGGCCAAAAGGGTCTTTTTTAAGGAAGTGAGATATGATTCAATATGGTCTATTTTAGCAATAGCAATAGCACTTAGACTTATATACCGCTTCATAGTGCTTTACAGCCCTCTCTAAGCGGTTCACAGAGTCAGCATATTGCCCCCAACAATCTGGGTCCTCATTTTACCCACCTCGGAAGGATGGAAGGCTGAGTCAACCTTGAGCCGGTGAGATTTGAACCGCCAAACTGCAGCTAGCAGTCAGCTGAAGTAGCCTGCAGTGCTACTTCACTTTTCTATGCCATTGAACTAAGATGCAATTTTATACCTCTGAGACCCTGGTGCCCATCGACAGCAGTGGGCCTGCCGACATCTCCTTTGGAGCTTGCATGTCTGCTGCTCCACTTGACTTTAAAAAAAATATATACTTTAAAGTTTTCTTTCCGTTAAAAGAAACAGATAGCAAAGTTCCACTTTGAGGAGCATCTTCAATTCCAAGATTTCCATAATTTCCCCAGCAGAAAATTCAGGCATTGTTTGAAAATATAAATAGGGAGTAGGTTCAAGTCACTACAAAATCCCTCCTTCCCCTCTCAGATACTGTTCACTGTAACGTTGTTCCACGGTAGTCATTTGGTTTTGCGAGCAGTGTTTTAAAAAGCAAAACCAGGCTGTTGCAGACGATTGGGGACGTCTTTGCACAGTACTCTCTAAACCAGCTGTATTATTGCTCCCTTGCATCTGCTGCTCAAGTGGATAAACAATCTTGTTAAAACAAGCCAATACACCGAAAAGCAGCTTGATGTGGTTAGGGATCTGCTGACACATTGTCTACCCCCCAGCTTTCTGGGGTTTCTGAGGTCAAGAGGTGGTTAGTTTTTCCATGAAGCAGTGGAGGCCCCGAGTACACCTCCAACTGTGGTATTTTCCTCTTTATCCTGGGGAAAAATGCCCCCACCTGCTGGTAGTACAAGATTAGAGAGGCACTACACAAAAGGGGGACCAATATCTTTGACAGCTTCCCAGCTGTTACTTTCCCTTTTTAAAAAAATTATGGATATGGACAGGATTTGGTGGTTGGGAGCAGATAAAAAAGTCAATACATGGACTATATTAATAAATAGCATCTATACTGCTGAGACCAATATTTTCTACAAGTCAAGAAGAGAAGCATGAAAAGCTTAATATACCCTTGTGCATGCTAAATTTTCCAACATTTAAAAAAATAAAATAAAAATAAACTGTTTGAAACCAGAATGTATAAACATACTTAATCCATTTTGTCACTGTGACATGTTTTTAAAAAGGCAAAAGGTGTGACTTAAAAGCTAAAATAATACATATATATCAGCTTTAATTTTAGGCAAGGCTCTTCCTGAAAATCATCCTGATTTTTTTTAAACTAGTCTTGATATTTAGCCATATAACTCAAAGCTTTCCAAATAAATAAAGATTATTTTTGAGTAGCTTGCCACCAAATTCAGCAGCCAGTCCATTGCATTTTGGTGTTTGTGGGAACAAAACTCTGGAAATGGTACCAGAATGTACAGGTACTGACAGGTGTGTATGGGCTTCCATAGCGTCAAGACAACTCCCTTTTTAGATATTCTATACTCCACATTTGAATCCTTAAACTGAATAATTTTGCTCTTAGGATCCAGCTAAGCTTCTTTACAATCTCTACTCTACTCTACTATCTGTTCTACTACTATCTGCTCTTTGAGCATCAGATGTCCAATACAAGTCAGTGTGGCATAAGGGTTAAGATATTGGATTAATTTATTTATTTATTTATTTATTTGTCAAACATGTACAAGATAGCAGGTATAGGTATAATCATAAACATAATCAAAGTGAATACAGATAGATGAAGACAATAGGACAGTAGGACAGGGACGGTAGGCACACTGGTGCGCTTATGCACGCCCCTTACAGACCTCTTAGGAATGGGGTGAGGTCGACAGTAGACAGTCTAAGGTTAAAGTTTTTTGGGTTTGGGGAAGAAACCACAGAGTCAGGTAGTGAATTCCAGGCATTGATCACTCTGTTGCTGAAGTCGAATTTTTTGCAATCAAGTTTGGAGCGGTTTACATTAAGTTTGCATCTATTGTGAGCTCGTGTATTGTTGCGGTTGAAGCGTAAGTAGTCATTGACAGGTAGGACATTGTAGCATATAATTTTGTGTGCTAAACTTAGGTCAGATCGAAGTCGGCGTAGGTCTAAGTTTTCT
>QLTV01002469.1:542744-571535 GCA_003457575.1 Thermophis baileyi
AATTAAATAAACAATAAAATAATAATTAATTTAATTAATTAATCGATGTTTAGTTAATTAATATTACCTAACCAATCAAGTGATCAATCTAACCAATAGAAAAATATCAAATAAATAAAAATATAATATAATAATATAATCAATTTACAGTTAATTAGTGCCTGATTTATTAATTGTTCAATTGATAATCATTCAATGCTTAACTCAATTTGTTAAAGTTGTATTGAGAAATTTTGGTTGAAAGAGGTAGAAGGAGGATAAGTTGTGTTTAGATGGCTTCTGGAGAAATGAAACTTGGAGGAGTGACGGCCGCGTGGTCGCCTTAGAACAAAGAGCTTCTCTCTCACAATGCTGGGAAAGTTAGATTCATTTACAATTTCACTTACTATCAGGTTTATTAGGGGTATTCCTTTAGTGTTTAAGTGTTCTTTGGCAAAGTTAGGCTCTGTTCAAATGTAGATTGAGCTGGTCTGGTAAGTCCTGGAGTTTTATTATTTAAATTCAGGGGACTCCTCCCTCCTTTGGTTGCTAGGGCATCCAAAAAGTTGATTATCTCCTTTTGGATTCTCAGAAAAAGAAAGAAAAAAAATCTCATTACTTTGCAAAGGAGATTTAAGATGTATTTTCCTTTGGCACTGGCAATTACCGATTAGTTCTCCCTTCCGAGCAGGGAGAAGTCTCAACTCTCCACTTAAACAAAGACTTTTGTGAAGGAAAACAAAAACAAAAACAAAGTCAAAGACTTTGTTAAGACTAGATACTTCCAGGTTTATGTCTTTCCTCAGCCACAGAAACTATGGCTGACTTTGGGGAAGTCACTCTATCTCAACCTGAAAAAAATTGGAGACAGAGCCTGTTATACTACCTTTAATTTCAGAAGGAAGACCAGGAATGGATGGATGGATGGATGGATGGATGGATGAATGAATGAATGAATGAATGAATGAATGAATGAATGAATGAATGAATGAATGAAACAAACTCTTGAGAAGATGATATTCAATGGTGCCTAAGCAGGTTGGGGTGTTGACTTCATTTCCTATTTGTAACACCCAGGGAGATAGGAGGATGCCCATTCTGAGTTTCAAAGTAGGTATAACGTATCAGGAAGCCATTGGTTTTCTGCATAGTGAAACAAGTAAATGGCAACTGCTTTAACCAGTGGTGGGTTTCTCTTACCTTCCCTACTGGTTCGGAAGTGCGTGCGTCGCGTCGGAAGTGCGTGCGTCGCATCTGGATACTGAACCTCTGCACATGCGCAGAAGCCTTTGCGCATGCGCAGAAGCCTTTGCGCATGCGCAGAGGGTTCTTTGCCAGCCACTTTCAAGCAGCGGCGACCGGGGAACCGGTTCGGGGGCGTGGCAAGCTGGCCATCACTACCGGTTCGGCGAATGGGGCCAAATTTCCGCCACCGGCTCGCGTGAACCAGTCCGAACCGGTAGTAACCCACCACTGGCTTTAACTTGGTTTACATTTCCTTTTAAGCCCTTCATTTGTATCCCATAATCTCTCCCTTTAAGTATTATAACACTTTAGGTCTCAACTTCCTGAAGTCTTACTTAGCATTGTTACAATATGCAAACATGCAGATACACTTTGCAAGGCAATATTATCTGTCAGAGAAATATAAATATTAACATACATACTGTATATTCAAATGTTTCCCTTCAAGCAATTTATTAATCGTTGTTTCTCAATGAGAACAAGTTTAATATGCATAAATACAAAGATGAAAAATAGTTCTTAACTAATGAATGGGGAAAACAATCAGACAAATTTGCAAATCCATGTGCTGGCTGCTATGAAAATAATAGGAAATAACTTATTATTTCTGACAAGCCATATTCCTAATCTTAAATATAAAGATAGATTTCATCTTTATATTTGTGCATATTTAACTTGGTTTAATAATATTACTCAATCTGTGATCAGGTAAGAACTTTATTAGGACCAATCCAAATGAATCACAAAGTATATAAGGATTTTGAATTTTGCCAGGTAAAATGGAACATGGGGGAAAGAAATTTCCAAAACATCTTAATTAAAGCAAGAGACCCAGTAGTCCAAAAAAGAACAACAACAACAACAACAACAACAACAAGCCCAGGAGTCAACTACCACGTACAATGTAAGGATTGTAACAGCCATGATAAAGGTCAGGCAGGCAGAGCATATTTCTGAAAACCGACTAGCAGTCGAAGACATGATGAAAACTTCTTAATCTCACAACACATGGACAGTCTAACCATAGTTTCAACTCAGAATCTATGAGCACCCTAGACCAAGCTAAATCAAAAATGCTATGGAAATCCTGAAGCTTAGCATGCAGACAAATCAGCCATCAATGGACACATAGAGATAGCCATATTTGCACACCATTAAAAAAAAAGCTAAGAAGGAAACAAAAGATCAGAATATATGCTCTTCAGCAGCCTATAAGCAAGGATTAACATAAGATCAATGATCAGGCAGAAAACAATACTTTAAGCAAAGTACTACCAAAGGGAAAAAAAACCATATACCCACCAACACTGGCATGACAAGCTACTGTATATAAACAGTACATGTGTGAATACTGTTTATAAACAGTAAACCGTATATAAACAGGGAGCAAACACCACATTCACTCGCACTGATGAGGTTACCTAGTTGAGTAATGAAATATCTGCAAGCAAACAACCAAGTTCAGAGAACACCAAGTACTCCAAAGTTCAACCCTACATATTTTTCTTCTGTTGGTGCTGGCTCAATTTGGGGATTTGCATGATGAATATTTTTGGAGAATATGAAAGCTTGCACACTCCTTTGAATTATCTTGGTTAGTCCATCTCAACAATATAGTTCTCACTATTCTTTAGAAAGGCTCTACAATGTGTGTCCAAGCTGTTTTGCTCCACTTTGATGATTCAAACTTCCAAAGAACAAGTTTCTACTAAAAGACAAGTCATATGCATATTGCTTTCCGAAAACACTGCATGTGGGATTCGCATGTGTTAATTAACACTGTGGAAAAAGTGTTAAAAGTGTTCAGATGCAATAAGATTTTGACAAACACTTCAAAGCATTTGTAAAGTGTGGTTTACATTTTAAAAAACCAAAGGGATGAACACATCTGTCTATTCTTTTAGTTATAGACAAAATCAGAAAGATTAGATTTTTCTGCTTATATTGCTTAACAAGTGGAAAATGATCCAAATACGTGTGACCTCGTCAGTAAAATTGTTTAAAGATGGTATATATGTGGCCTCTGTACAGCTAAAATCCTAATAAGCACCCATAATATTGGAAGGGTGAAATTTATGTTAGGTGCTAAAGGAAAAACCAATTGCTATAGTACCGCAGAACCCCAAAAGGAAAATTTTACTAAGATCAAGGAATCCACTTTCCTGTGACTACTTATTTTACTGGGTTGATGGGGTTGTTTTCATGGCTCATTTGCCCTTTTGGAAATAATGCATTATGTACTGCTTTTAAAAAGTCATATAGGATATATGGATAGTATTGTTATTGTATTGTAGTATTGTCAGGTCTGCTATCTTCAGCTTCTTTGTTTCACTTTGCTGACATCTTGCAATAAACCACAATGGGGGAGGGAAGGAATTTGGGGAAGCTCAGGCTGGGAAAGAGAAGACAAATGGAGGGGTGAGGGGAGAGACAAGCTGACTGGAACCAGAGGTGTCAAACTGGAATGAGCCAGCCGCCAAGGACACCTGGCCTGGGAATGGAATGTGAAACTACATCGAGAAACATCTGGCATCAAAGCGGTTCCCAAAACATCCAAATGGGATGCTATTGGATACTGTTGAATTGGTCAAGGAGGGAGGGCCAGGGAATGGGAAAGAATGTAACCTTTTGCGTGGGAATAGTCAGATCTAGCTTTAGTTTTGCTGCAACTACTTAACTTTAGTAAAAGAACCTATCACTTCAACCAAATGGAGTCAAGGATCTAAGTTGGGGCAGGTCTGAGAAATGGAGTCATCTTTCCTAAGGATCTAAGTTGGGGCAGGTCTGACAAATAAACACAATTTAATATAAATAAATGGTCTGTATTACATGCAAAATAGCATAGTATCTCAGACCTATTTGGATAATCAATAAATCTGAGTCTCCTTTTACTCTCCCTCTCACTCCAATCTCCACTCCAGCCACCAACTCCCCATTGTTAAGAACTTCTATCAAAAGAATGAGGGACATAAATGGCAAAGCCACATTCCCTGAAGTGCTCTGATTTCCAGGATTTACCAATCTAATAAAACTCATTGGCTGACCACTCAATAATCGAAGAGCTTATCACATGACTCAAGCCCATCTCCATTTAGCTTTATCCAATATGAAAAGATAGATACCAACAATGTTGTACAATTTTAAAATGGCATAAGGCTTTCACTTTAGCCAAGGTGGACACATTGCTTCAGCATCTGTAGTCCTTTTTGGAAGTTTCAAGGGTAGTGCTTAATCTCTCTGGTTATGTCCATAAGGTTGTGGTCAATGGAAGATCTAAGCCATATGCTACTATGGTACTTTCTATATAAGGATGCCAGACAAAGCCTCATTTATCAGATCTTGAAGAAATTTCCAAGCAGGGTTTGGGATTTCTATTGACTGTTACTTTTTTAGACAAAGTCTCAAAATTATCCTCCCAAGTCACCCAGTTTTATGCAACCATGTGTACAATACTTTGCACTATTAACTAAGTTTGGATACTTGTTGATTCATCACTTTTTATAATACTGTTTCTAATTTTATTGTACATGTTCTTATTTATCTTTAGATTTTATTATGTTCATTGTTTTTCTTGTTTTTATCTACAGATGTGTGTAACAATTCTATTATTGGATATTTTACTGTATCTGGCTTTATGGCTGTAGTAAACAATTTGATTTCATCTGATCTGATCTGATTTGATTTGATTACAACAATGTTGAAACCTCAGCAGACCCAAAAAGTGCCTCATATCTCTAAATTGCCTTTAACATCTTCTCCCCTCCAAAAATAATAATAATAATGAAGGCATCTGTTTGTATTCAGCAGTTCAAATCAATTAAAACATTGAATATTGTTTATGACAGCGGTTCTCAACCTGTGGGTCGCGACCCCTTTGGGGGTCGAATGACCCTTTCACAGGGTCACCTAAGACCATCGGAAAACACATATTTCCGATGGTCTTAGGAACTGAGACACCACATTATCACGCCAAAGGGTCGCAGTGTGATGACATCATCGTGCCAAAGGGTCGCGGCATTAGGAAGGTTGAGAACCACTGGTTTATGACTTCTGAATTTCACAAATAAAGCCACACATTTAAACCTATTTTTCTGATTCAAAAAATACCCTTTTCAAAGAAAAGAAAATTTGTGAAGATAAACAACAAGTTCAAAAAAGATGAGAAGTAACTATATGCTGATGTTTTTCTATACAGAATTTATACTAGAAAACAATTATGTACACACACACACACACACACACACACCCTCCTGCTACCTGTTCAGGACATGTGCTTTTATTACTTTATATACAACCCAAAGTCAATATCAAATATTAATAACCACATTTAGAGCCAATATATGGACTTAGAATTGGTGCTTTCTGAAAAAAGAAATTATTGAATTACTGATTATTGAATGTCATCCATATAGACCTGTTTCAATATGAGCTAAAATAATTGAACTCTCTGCAATGAATTTAAAGCAAGCTAATGTGTAGTAAGCTCAGGCATAGTAGGTAAGATATAGGTTTATTCGGGCAAAGGTTTTATATATATAAATAGTGCATTTCTTATAGTGCATTTCTATAGGAAGTTGAGGACAATTTATTGTTAGAGTATGCTCCCAGATGCTGAAATCTACTACAGCCTTAAAAAAAAAATTATGTGCACCAGCCTCTAGAATCAGAGCTGAAAGTACTTATTCTGTTGCCTTCACAAGAACTAAAAACCAAAAGATACAGGAAGAGTCTTTTATTAAGACATAAGAAATTTTTGGGCTGCAGATAATCCCCTCTATCTATTATTCAGTACATTTGAAAAACAACCAGGGTGATACAAATGAAATGCTTCCTCTCTCATTTTACCATGTGCTCCTGGATTGCCGGATTGGATAATATGAGGATTGTCTTGCAAGGAAATGAATGGAATGACATTTCTTTCTTTTTCAACTGAGGCAAATCATCCAAACAGGAGCAAGCTACAGATGAAAAGACAGACTGTAAGATCCAGGACATTTCACTTCACTAAAAGTCATCCCACATCACAATATGTTACAAAAGCAGAGAGAATTGGTGTCTATTATGATTGGATAGGATGCAGTCTATGTTTAGAATAGCCATCATCAACAACAAGAAATAAAATAACAAAAACCTTACTTTCTCACCCTTTTCTACTTGTACTTTGAGTTTTCTCATTATTTTTTTAGTGTAGCTGGAAGGAGGTTTGTTTCTTGTATTCAGAGACTCCAATGTGTAATCTTCTTAGTCTAGTTAAAATTGTGTTTTCAGGACCAAAATACCATTCTGATGTTGACACGGCAGAGACTGAAGTAGTTAAAATTGTAGAACCTTACAATGTTGAAATACAAAAATTTGCTTTAAATAGGAGCAATACTGGTTTTCCAAACATGTTGGCACATTTAATATAAACATACAATGTCTAGTATGACCCTCTATGGGCAAAATATAGTTACCATATATATATGTACAAGGAACCTCTGTTTCTAATGTTCATCTCTAACTCTACATGAAGCTTTTGTGGTCTTCTTTCTTGAATTTATGAGTTCACAAAGACATTAGTTCTTTGACTAATATATGGTCTGATCCATACAATGCATGGTATGATGTCATACACTGGGTGCATAAAGACTGGAAGACCATCAAAACAACCCAATGCACAGAATTTCTCAGGCTCTACATGACAGTCCTGCCTGGCATCTTTTATCTGCACAGATGAGGTATCCTCCCATATTTTAGTCCCCGGTTTGGGCCTTTCTTTGGATGCTGTCATCAATAGTTTGAATTGATACCATCTATGATTTTTGTTTGTGAGACATAAATGCCAGAACTCACATAGTGCTCTAGCTCATATTGTACTGTCAGTCATAAATCTGTTGATTATCACAACATTCATTCATCTACACTGTTGCATAGTCAGCAGGAACTAAACCACTAACAACAAAATAGAAAGTAGTAGTCAATAAACTGATATAGTACAGTTTTGCACTGCAAGGGTGGCACTTAAATTATATTCACGAAAGATAAGTCCTATGGAATAAGGCCTACTTCTGAATCATTTACATTTTTGATCAATTCCCCTTATCAAGCAAGACACTAACCCTGTACAAGAGTTATTTAAATTACTTAATTCAGTACATGTCTAGAGATACGTTTGCACTGAATATCTCATATATCCATCTATTCTATCATATCTATCTATCTATCTATCTATCTATCTATCTATCTATCTATCTATCTATCTATCTATCTATCTATCTATCACAAATGTCTGTCAGAATATAGCCTTTGCCCATAGAAATGTAGATGCAGAGATTGGTGGCCAGAAACCATGCTCTTTGCAACTCCCATAGAAACTTCCTGTCTTGACCAAGTCCCTAAATGTTAGCAAAAGGGCTTCACAATCTGTGCAAAGTTGAAGCTTTGAGCTACTCAATGGCTTTTCACTGAGCATATAGATGCAGAAATTAAATAATACTTGAATCAGATCATCAACAGTTCCCAAATGCATCACTTCTTGGGATTAACGTACAGTAGTTTTGGAAAATGTCATGCTGATCTAGTCAAAGGCTTAACTTCAAATATGCATTTAACAGCTGTGAAGCTCCTATTTGTTTTGCAGTTTCTTTCTTTCAGTATTTGTACAACCTCTCCCTGCATCAACCAGCTGATTACAAATTCAAATTTTACACACACAGACACTGAACATGTACATGGCTGTGTACTGTATATGCATATAGATACGTAAACAGGCTTGCTATATGTGCTCCCTTAAGTATAAAATACAGACCAAAACATAAAAAGTTGTGCTAACAGCTGAGCAAAGTGGCTTTTTCCCTGCAGAGGCATTTCATGCTGCAAAAGGTGATGTGATTCATTTCACTGAAGCAAAGAGGCAATGCAATTTGCTTCAGCAAGGTCCTTTTATTGGTGTTCAACCTCTTTAGCACTTAGAGAAGCTGGAAGATGCTTTGGAGTGTAAAATGCATTGGCAGAGGGTTTTGCTTAGGTGCAGTGCCTAAGCAGAAGGCTCTTGCAGGTGTTATATATGTCAGACAAGAGGAAAGTGAAGTGAAGCAATGAGACTGCTTCACTTTGCTTGTTCTTAGAAGCTAAAGGATCATATGGACTACATGATTACACTATCAAGTTTTAGGGAATGCTTCATTTCACACTATATCAAGAAAACAAAGACATCTTTCAAAGCTTTGCACAGTCCTGCTCACTGCAACATTCTTACTCTTACTTTCTATGTATGATCATCTGCTCTCAACTCCTTTTCTTTTTTCCCACTAACTCTTTTGCCACAAATACCAGAAAGCTCCAAAGGCAAATGTTTGACTTGGTTAGATCAGAGAATTGATCCAACTATCTCCAGTTTTCCAAAGAACCGATGGGCATTCTAGGAGGGTTCAGAAATTCATCTGTGAGTTGTCATACAACCATTCATTCTGCTACTAATGCAAAGCAGTTACATTGGATCCATGTGAGAGACAGTGCCAGCCAAAGACATTTTCATGCCCAGAGCAGAAAACTAAATCTAATAAGGATTGACAGTTGAATAAGTCTTCAAAACCAGTAAGGGACAATGTCTCCTACAACATCTGAAGAAAGCAGAAAATTTTGGGCTGTTTAGAGGCTGTCTAGAGGACTACAGTGGCTCACATGGTTAGGACACTGGGCTGATGATTGGCAGGCCCATGTTTGAAACCCAGTTGAAGCGTGATGGGATGAGCTACTGTCACTTGCTCCAACTCCTCCTAACCCAACAGTTTGAAAGTGGGTGACCACAAGTAGATAGATGGGTACCATTTCAGTGGGCAATTTCTTTAAATGAACATGAACATGACATGAAAGGAGCCTCCAACTGGGTGTCCCTGGGCAACAGTGATATCACTGGCTAATTCTCTCAAACCAAAAGTGCTTCGGTGCTCCCAACACGAATGTAGTAGTACTAAAGATTGCCATATTTTGCAGCAAGGTGGGGCCAGCCAGCCCTTTAAGGAAGTCAAAAGTGTTTATTATATGCCTGCATCAGGGGTGGGTTCCTGCCGGTTCACTCAGGGATGCGCCGCGCTGGCGGGTCACGGGTGCATGTGCGGGCGCTTTGCGCGTATGCATGCACACTACAAAAAAACTTCTGCGCATGCGCAGAAGCAAAAAACAAGATGGCAGCGCCTATGGCGCCGCCGAGAGAACCTGCTTGGGGGCGTGGCAGGCGTGGGTCACTACCTGTTCCAGCAACCCACGCCGCCACGTTACTAATGGTTCTATAGAACCGGTCCGAACCGGTAGGAATCCACCTCTGGCCTGCATCAAAAAGATAAACTCATGATGCAGTACTTGTTAACTCATATGGACAATTCCATGGTGCAGTATTGGTTAATATCATGTGGTTGTGTGCTACAATAACTCCCTTTGAGATGGAATTAATTTCACATATTTATTTTGGAATGCTCTTTGATTCTGCAGATGTTTGTGTTCTTTTGATTTTCGTATCAGTGTTTTAGCTAGGAATTGTTTGAAGCTGCAGTTCTGCAGCTTCTACTAAAGAGCAGAAAAATTAAAACCTCTAGTCTTATGAAACTTGACATAGCTATCCCATTGATAGCCATAAGTAGTTATCCACTATTTATTTACCAATGAACTTTACTAATAGCTATATTAATAATTGTAGTGCCTGCCCTGTGGAATTATCTCTCTCCCTACTTCTCAGTTTTGACTGATCCTAATCCTGTTAGTTTTCAAGAATGCTTTGGATACCTGGATATTCCTGCAGACACTGGGGCAAGGATGTTAGGTGGGCTTATCCTGGAAAGCAGAAAATGTATGGATATGTATCCATTTCATTATTGCCGCTTAGGATTTTTTTGTTCTTTATTATTTTATTATTATTATTTTATTTTATTTTATTTTATTTTATTTTATTTTATTTTATTTTATTATTTTATTTTATTTTATTATTTTATTTTATTTTATTTTATTATTTTATTTTATTTTATATTTTATTTTATTTTATTTTCTACTACTATCAATAATAGTATTATCTTAGTACCTTTAGGAATGAAAATAATATTTAGGTTTTTTTAATAGGTAAATATGTTTAATATGTTCTATTAAAACATAGAAATTAATTATGAATTATGTTTAAACTGAACTGACTATTTTTAAATATTGCAGTAGCAATAGCACTTAGACTTATATACCGCTTTATAGTGCTTTACAGCCCTCTCTAAGCAGTTTTACAGAGTCAGCATATTGCCCCCAACAATCTGGGTCCTTATTTTACCAACCTCGGAAGGATGGAAGGCTGAGTCAACCTTGAGCCGGTGAGATTTGAACCGCCGAACTGCAGGCAGCCGGCAGTCAGCAGAAGTAGCCTGCAGTACTGCACTCTAACCACTGTGCCACCACAGCTCATAAATAAATAAAGAATTGCGGTTGAGTTATATGAAGCAGGAAGAGCAGGAAGTAGATCATTTACAAGGCAGAGTTTTCTTCCCATTCTTATTTTTGGTCTAAGTCAGTGGTTTTTAATGCTATATTTGTAGGGGACAGAGCAAGTTTTTGAGGGGGCTGTTCAGAGTTATGATCATCTGACATAATTGTCAAACCTCATTCTTTGTGCTAATTTCCGCAGCAATAAGTATTGAAAATTATCACATTTATCATTAATATCTTTCAGCTAATAGTGGTAAATGAAACTAAGAGATAAATGAGGCTCAAAAGGGGGGCATGAGCCAAAAAAAAAAAAAAGAGAGAGAACAAAAGGAGCATGAGCCAAAAAAAAAAAAAAGATTGAGAACATCTGGTCTAGGTGACAAAACCATTTGTATGATGCTCAGAGATTAAAGGCAACTGTGATAAATAAGCTAGTGTCACCAGCTCCCAGAATATATGCCATTGTGAAAACAACTGCTGCTTAATAAAGAAGCTGCATAAGCACAGCTAATAGCAAATACTGCTTTTGCGCAATGTGCGAAGGTTCACTTAGTGTTAACCACAGGTGAGGTATTTATCTATTACAAACATTGCCAGATTACAGCTAACTTCAGTTGGCTGCAGTTTTGCCAGCAATTCTCCTCTTCAGCTGGTCCCTCAACCACCATTCTGTTGGCTGACCAACTAGGACTTTGTTTTTTTAAAGAAACAAAAGGCAGTTGATAGACCACCTGAGGTCACAGGTGTTACGAGCATAATGAGGCAAGGCTGTTCCCCTCTTATCCTTTCTATTGTTCCTGGAAGAGTACTGAAAACCAATTGGGAGCAGCAGAGATTTGCTTTGTTGACGCTATTCTTGACACCTGATTTCATGCCATGGAAGTTAAAGGGAGAATTTATCTATTAACAAATTCTCCATCCAGGTTTGAATGACATCCGCCCTGTGGTTTAGGTAAAGTAACCCAAACCGAACCATGGTTACAGATTTCAGTTAAGGTAGTAACAAAATCACCATCAGGACCCTGGTCCAGGTACAGATGACACATTAAGCCAGATTACAATATAGTTTAGTGAGTTGTTGTAATATGGTCACAGGTTTACTAACATCAATAGTGGGGTGGATTCTACAGGCATTTTATAGAGGTTCAGATACCAGGCCTTTTCATCTTTCAGGTCCCTCTGCCTCTGGCTGTGACAAACAGATTGCAGCTGGGTAAGCTTTACTAGGTCTGTAATATTCTTGTGCTGTGAAAAAGAACAGAAGCTTTGGGAGAGTAGAGTTGACAGCTTCCAGAAGAATGGATATCTTGTCATTAGTTGCAATTGCTGCTCTTTCTCATGTAGATTTCCTCATTCTCTGTCTGGCAGAAAATTGGCAGCTGCCTATTAAGTGACAAGAAAAATCAAAGAAGTGTAAAGTATGATAGCTGGTACAGACAGTTGCTCTAAATGAAAGTTTACCCACTGATGGACTAAGAGCAGATTCTTTTATCTAGATGCCTCTCCATTTTCCATGTCCCAACCAAGTTCCCCATTCTTCCAGCGACCCTCCACCTGAGGCCTACATTTAAGGATTAGCCTACCTTAAAATAGAGTAATAAAGTCAATACTCTTACTTGATAGTGAGATGGGCAGCATATAGATTTAATAAATATATATTTTTTTAAAAACTTACCCAAGGCGTGTGTATCAGCATTCCACCACTATTCATTTTGCTTCACATACTTTTGTTCTGACCCTACAAATTAAAACAAATCATGAATAAGTGTTCTAGTTGTTCCGTTTTATTACCAGTGAGGTTGGTGCTTACTAGCCAGAGTAGCTGTGTTCCCTCACTACTTTCAGAGATGCATAGAGAAAGCTTACCTAACATTGGGGACTTATTATTAAGCCATATCCATACTCCCCATGCTGCTGTGTGGATGGGGAATTGCTGCCTTTGGAATAAGGGACAGCTGCTAAGCTAACACATTGTCTTTCTTCCTCAGTGACATAATGATACAGTCCATGACCATGCAGATAGCTCGGTTTTTCTGACTTACCTGTTTGGGGCATGCTTCAGTGCTATCCATTTGCATCGGTGGAGTTAGGATTCCAGTTGGTTGTATGTGTTTGGAGCCTTGAAGAAAGCACCTGAAAAAAATCCTGAGGAGACAAGTATTAGCAATATGCATTTCTTGACTTTCGTATAAGCCTTTTTTTTTTTTGTATGTTTGCAGTTTTCATTTGTGCATTTTAAATGTAATGGACTTGAGGCTGTAGTAGTATTTAATGTTCATATAAGATGAGAGTTTTCTGGTTAAGACTTTGATGTCTCCGATGGTGGTCCATGATTGGTTGACAATTTATGGCCAAGCTATATATTTGTCCTCAACTGTCAAAATATTTGCAAACCTGCCTTTGATTGGGAAACATTTAAGGCAGAAAGTTTGTCGGAACATTTAGCCAAATGTCATTTCCACCCTCTTTCAGATCTTTGTACTAAACACGAGGTGAGCAGCTGGGCAGGTGAGAATGTGTGCATGTGTGTGTATAAATGTTTTCATCCATACCATATACCTTTATTAGTCATTATTCCAAAGCAAAACTATAGAATTCCCCCTGTATCATGCTGCTTCGGTAATATAGTTCCCATCCTAACCATTTTTGGATTCTTGTGTTGCTGCAAAATAACAGGACATCTGCTGCCCCAATAGTAATGTTCTGCCCCAGCGACGAGCCACCAATAATACGCACACACAAACTGCCAAACACTGTTCTTTTACTAATAAATGTCTCCTAATAACTTCTTAGGAGCAACATAATAGTTGGAAAACAAAATAAAGGCAGAATAGTCTTTTTCACCTCCGCTGGTAAATGTCTAATCTTAACAGCTGGCCGGAGTCCAAGAGATAATATGAGCAGGTCTGACTGTATTTGGCAATACTCCCAGAGCAGGAAACAAGACCCGTACTGGAACAAGTAAACGAGCAGACTGGAGTCACAAAGAGCAAGAGTGATATCAAACTCTTGTTGTTTCCTGCAACAACGTTCTGCGTGGTCAGGGCTTAAATAATCTAAGGGTGCGGCCACTTAGCCTGCTGCTCTACTCTCGAGGAGACCTCCTCCTGAGTAGCCACTCTTGTCTTCTAGCAGCCCTGTGTGCCCGAGCATCAAGAAGAAGAGGCTCCTCCTCTTCTTCTTCAGCCCTGATGGACTCCTCAGGAGGTACAGAAGGCCCTGGTTGACTCTCAGCTTGTGGCACCAAGTCCTCTCCAACCTCATCGCACAACAAGTAATGCCTCACAAATGTATGGAATTTAGAGTAGTTCTATAGATTCACACAGAGTTTATGGGGATGAAATTGTTCTTTTGCACATATGGATAAATAGAATGTGTTCCTGTCTAAGCATCGATTGAAATGTAATACAATTCTAATGCAATATACAGTAGTTCTGCTTTTTATCCTCTTGTGGTTTAGGTTCTTTGTTTTAGGTCATGAGATGTTTCAGAGGAAATCTCCACAGCCTGTGACCCAACAAGCTAAATACAACCTCCAGCCATTTCTTTTAGCACAACAGTATGTGATAAATATCCTGATTTTACTGCTTGGTTGGAACTGGGAGTTGTCAAGCATCTGACAAGCCACAACACATGCCTGGGGAGTTGTGTTCAGTTTGGCTGGTTATGCAAGGCTGATTTAATATATTTCTGCCCTTTTGGAAGAAGTAGAGTAATACAATTAAAAAACCCATCTTTTAGTATGTAGAAATATTTACCTCACAAGCAATGCTAAAAGATATATTTTCCCTGTAAATGAGATCTTGCATACATATAGACACATTCCATAATTTTCCCTAATGCATTAATTTACGGACACTTTTTGTTTCTCTACATTGATGTATACACTAATATAGTCCTTCATAGCCTGGGTATTCAGACAGTAATGGAGAGAGATTGTGAGGGCGGACAATGCATTTGATCTATTTCCTCAAACAAAATAATAACATGAAAAACTGGGGAGAAGATGGAATCTAATACAAATGACAAGACAATATAAAAGCCACATGAAAGATAATAATTCAAATCTTTTTCCTACTGAATCTACATAGATATTCTCTATCATGCAAATTGACATTAACAGAATTTCATGAACAATTGAACGCGAACATTCTTTATGCTCAGCAGTTATCTCCACACACCTAAGTATCTGTCTTATGGACAAAGAGAAAATATGAACTACCAATAGAAGAGAATAGTTGTAACTCAGAGTTGAACTGTGGGGTACTTGGTGCTCTCTGAGCTTGATGGTTTTCTTGCAGACGTTTCATTCAGTACACTGAAGATGTTACCTAGTTTAAAAATGAAATGTCTGCAAGAAAAGCAACAAACTCAGAGTGTACCAAGAACCCCAAAGCATGAACTGTAGGATTGGTTCTCTGATTAGGGAGAGATGCCTGGGATGGTCAGTGCTATATCTATATGTAGATTTAGATAAAAATCTCTGGGCCAAAAGGCAGGTTTTAGGTTCTGTCTTCTATTATAATAAACATTAGGTCTGCCTCAATCCCAGTGGCAATAGTTCCACAAGTAAAGACTCTATCTGCAAATAAACAGATTTTCCTATATATGTTAGACATATCCATGACAGAACCTGGATAAAATGGAGTGTGTGGGAGGAATCGGTCCTGAGCTTAAACCAGTTAAAACTCTGCACATGAAAGTGAGCATCTTGAATTTGACTCAGAAAGCAACTAGCAATCTGTATGGCTGTGTCAACACTGGGATGACTCTGAGAGGTGTTATTCACCAATTATGCCACCGCTTTCTGAGTCAGCTACAATTTCTGTGTCATTTTCCAGTGCCACTTTATGAAGAGCACATTGCAATAATCCAACCTTGATTGTGTCTCTCCTCCACGAAAGGTCACAACTGATTTACTAGCTCAGTCGGATAACAGGCTACCCGGCCATTGATTTTACATGGTTGTCTATGTCAAAGGTAGAGCCAAGGAGGATTCTTAGTCAATGAATTTGTGCCTGAAGAGTGAATGCAGCTTCATCAAAGATAAATTACCAAATGAAATGTTCAAATGTGCAGAGAATCAAAATAATTCTCTCTTGTCTGAATTCAGCGTCACCGTATTCTCCTCCTACCTTTAGTCAGAGTCTAAGTGTATCTGGAGGTTTTTAAAATGTCTAACCCTCACAGCATTCCTCTTTACTGAAGGTCAGAACTATGTATTTTAACTTGCTTGCTTATACTATCTAAGCTTATTTGCTTATTGGCTGAGATGGAGAACAGTACTCCGTCATCTATGTTGAAATAAAATTTGGTTTTTACAGACCAGTTTCTATAAGTGGAATTGGGGTGGATAGTGAGGAAACACTGTAATAGCCTGCTTCTCAGCAGCTAGTGTAAATACCCCAAGCTAACCTTGGTTGCTTAATATTTCTATTAGATAAGATCCTTTAAATAATATGAGACATGGTGATATTAATAGAAGCTCCTATAATTTGGAAAAAAAAACCACCTTGATTTTGGGTTACAAGCAACAGATTTTGCTCTACACAAAATCTGGCTTCAAATATCATGTTAATCTATCGTTTGCTTGTCCATAGTTTATTAAATAAATCACAATGGCTGAATTCAACAATAAACAAATTCACAGTCACTGAATTCACATGATACGCTGAAGCCAAAACCAAGTAAACCTTAGCATTATGTATTAATCCAGCAATATTCTGCTTTCTGCAACTTGAGTCAGAATCATTGAGAGAAAACACAGCTTCTGGGAATGTCTGCAGGTATCTTTTTAGTCTTTATTCCTGTGGAGTTCCAGAATTAAAATAATCTCAGAACCTCAGACAGAAGGACATCATGACTCTAGATACATTCTGCAAGTTAAAAAAAAAGGACCTAATCTTCCATCAGCATTATGGATAAAACATTATTCCTTTTGTTAAAATGGAAAATGATTAAAATGTAGTGGTAATGTAAATATTTTCATTAAAGAGAAAGTACTATGGTTTAGAGCATAATTACTGGGATCTTCAAAAGTGTTGCAAATAGGAATTCTCTATGCTCCCAAGTTGAGCCATCTGGCAATGAACTGCTCTGTAAGAATGTGACTGTAATATATTAGGTACTTGAAACATATCAGGTACAGATTCTAAAACTACAATCATGAATAATCTAATATAGCATTCAAAGAAACTATAGCTGTGCTGTAAATATAGCAAGCCTCAGTCTTACCTCTAGCTAAAGATTCTTTCCTAACAGCAGAGGAATGGCAGGAGTTAATTATTACAATAATGATGAATTGTATTATTATAAGCCCCATAAGCTGGAAAGTGGTCTAAAATATGAAATATGACTTCTTCCTATACTTTCTCACTGTCAGCTTTGTTACACTACTATATAAATTACTAACATAGCCTAATACAGGAATTTCTTATAAATACAATTTCAACATAAAATTCTTAGGTGCCCCCTCCATGACTTCCAATGTTTTATAGCCTGTATTAAAACGATCATATCAAGATTATGAGGCAAGCCAAGTCATCTTTTTCTTTTGCTAAATTGGAGGTAGCACTAATAAACCACTAAGAATAGAATGGCATTTTCCCTTTCATCTGGAAAGATTCTGATATTAAGGTTTTAATTCAGATGTTATAGAGATGTCATATTGCACCATTTCTTTATGGCAGGGCAATTTCAAAAGGAAATCATTTTTTAAAAAACAAAATTAACTACCAGTCTCCTCAGCAAATTGGCGGGGTTAATTAGCTTGCATTTCAGAGATGACTAAGTCTTGAATGTTTTCTTATATTATGTAAAATAAAAAGGCACTGAGATTTCTTTCACACTTTTGTGTGAAGTCAGCATATTGGGGACGAGAATATTGGACTTGCAAAACAAGCATTCAGACCTTACATTACAAGCCACTGAAATGAGAATCACTTTATAAGGGCAATTTCTGCATTAATTTATCTGGGAAGCCCTCTTGACTGCAAAAGGGTTCCTTCTAAATGAGCACACATAATGCTTTACATCTTCTTCATTTGTGAAAATGCCATGCATTTGTATAAAATTCACTGAACTATAATTCAAGGGGAAAAAACCACTTGTACTATCTCTAGCTTGCATTATGCCAACTTTAGATTGTACTCCACCCCCTTGCTTTCTGAAAAGATACAACGTAACATAATTTTGTATTCTGTGTTATGTAAACACTTATACTCTAAGGGTAAAAATGGAAATACATATGAGAGATCTGCGATCAGGATTTTCTGCTCTTGAAAATATTGAAAGTCTTTGGTGGAGACTTCTAGGAGACGCAAGTCTCGACACATCTAGAGAATGCCAGGTTGGAAAAGGTACAGGAAATCAAAACTGGTCACTTATTTCATCCAGACTGAATTTGATTAAAGAGTTATGAAAAAAACTGTACTGAGAACATTGTGAAACTGAATGCAAAAGGTAATCTAAAATTATTTGTCCAAGACCAGTCCTAAATTTTGCAAACAGACGGATCATCATCTTGACCAGACATCATAATAAACTGCATTATTTTTTTATTTTTTCTATCATGACATGGCTATAGACAAATGTCTCTAAGTTCTGATCAGTTTCTTCTATGAATCTTCTTGCTGCCGGTAGTAATCATTGGAAAGTTCATCCGCTAATTAGAATATATCATTAAACCATCTCTATTAAACCTTCTGTGAGAATCTATCCCCACGTTATTTTCTTCTACATAAATACTATAGTAGTAAACTATATATAATAGTATGTTATATAATAGTATACTATTATAGTATAATATAATAATATAATAAGTATAATAGTATACTATAGAATAATAGTATTTTGGCATTAATATTTACAGCATTGTAATGGCCAACGAAAACAAATTTTCTGGGGTGAAACTGCATTCTTAATTTTTGAAACAGCTTTAGCGTCATTGGGAAAAAATGGAATTGACATAGACATTGGGAGGTATTTTTATTCACACAAACGAATGAAATATATTTATGGAAAATCTATACACTTCAGTTCTGAATTGGGGGCTTTAAAATAATGATTTGTTTATATCACTTTTAACTTTGTAGAATTCTGCACCTTTTACCCATTTAATAAGAAGAACGAAACTTGAGGTTGTTCAATCTTGCTGAAGGAAAATGGTATCTTAAGTAAAATACAATAATCAAAGATACATGGATATTTCTTTTTCCACTGTAAACTTAGGATCACAACTTATTTTCAGATTCAATAGTTTAGTATAAAGAACATGGAGAATAAGAAACAGTAGCTGTCATTTTACATCATAAACTCTAATTTTGTTGTGCTTATTCTTTGATAAATACAAACTAGTTCCATATATTATCTAAGGATAAAATTCATTACTATTTTGTAAAAAACAGCAACAACAACAACCACCAAAAACCCTAAAATCACAACCACTTTGTTGCTTCATATGAAAATATCCCAAGAAAGAATTTTAAAACAAAACCAAAGCTAAAATTTCAAAGATGTTTTATATTCATGCTAAAATGAAAAGCTTTGAAACAATGAATGAATTTTATGTAAAAGAAAAGTTTGTGATTTGTTGTCCAGAGCCAAAAGGAAGATTTAGGATTCAATTCTAAAATATACTAAATTCCTTTTGAATTGCTTATTCTTTTTTTTTAAAGAGAAATAGCTTTACAAAGAAAAGTGGGGAAGGGGGAGGTTTAAACCTCTCTGTTTTCAGTATTCTTGGTTAGCAGGTCTCAGTTGTTTACAACAGCATAAAAAAAAAGGATTTGTATACGGTCTATATATCATGTGATTTATTTTTGGCTCAAAATAAGCAGTGAACAAACAACATTATTATAAATGCCGTATTTATCTAATGTGGTCAAAGAGTTGGAAGTTCACTCTTGGAAGTTCAAGTACAAATCCATCCAGTCACTTGTTATAGTTCAGACATACTGTTGAACCATAGCTTGTTTCGATAATGGTTCCCTAATAAGGTAAAGTGTTTGATACACATTAAGCTATAAGTCATGATTTAAAAGCCACAATGGCTGGCTCTTACAACTTGTTGAGCCCAAAAGCAAGCCAACTGCATTATGATTTAACACAATCTATGATTCGAGTGAAGGTATTTAATATCAAGTATGTATTTTGTAGCCATTGGTTCTTAAAATGTAAATTACTTGTAGTGGTTATCCTGAAAATAAAAGGCAGATAAAGATTTGGAAGGGCATTCTACACAAAAGCTCGATGCAATTAAATCAGATGCCTTACCCACCTTCAGTATGCACAGCAGATACATATGTCCAGTTGTAACGTTTGACGATGTCAAGCATGGCTCTAGCTTGCAGAATATCAGATGGAACCACCCTCAAGAAATATTTGTACAGAGTTTTGTCACTCAGGTCAATACTGGTTGCAGAATAAGCTATCTGAGGAATATCAAAAAGTTGAAGCAGATTTTGCACTTGGATGGCTACAGAACTGGAACCTGGACCAATGACACCAGCGATGGGTTTTTTAGCCTTGATCTGGTGGTGATATAAAGGATCTGGCAGGCAACGACCCAGGGCATCTTTTTCATCTCGGATAGAGATCAAAGAATCCCTTATGAATTCAATACTCTGTTCCAAGGCTACTGAAGAATGCCAGCAGGAATCTCGAATTTCACTGCCAAGAGTGATGTTGGGCAGCAGAAATGGGTCTGCGTTTATCTTATCCAAAGTGTGAAACATGGCCTCAACTCTCTGGATGCCATATTGCTCTCGGATCTCACCACACTTCCTTTCTGGTACCTTCTCAGCTGGGGGTTGGTGATGGACTGAAAAGAGGGCTCCTATAATGACATCCCCATCCATTCTGGCTACTGATCTTTGGGAGGTAGCTGCTGAAATCAAAACCTTTCTCCCAGTATTCTTGGGGAGAAAGTCCATCTCCAAGAGGATAGCAGGAAAAAAGACAAGCAGGACTCCTATCATCTTGTTGCAGGAGACCATCCAGATCCAAGTGACCAGTTTCATGGGATCTTCCTGTCTACACATGGTTAAAAGCATAAAGAAGACCACAGACTTTCTTCACTATTTCACTTCTTAAGAATCTCCAAGGTGATTTTAAAGCAAAAGCTTAAAGGGGCAACAGAAGTCACTGTAGGCGTGAATTGTAGCCTGTTGACATGAGAAGAAAGAACAGAACACATTCATCAGCTAAGAGTATGACACAGCCAAACACTGTAAAGGTCATTTCCTTTATAAGTTCCCTCTCCACCTGCCTAGACTATTAGTAGACACCATAATCAATTGGCTGCAAAGAGCAAGTTGTCCTTAAATACAAATCCCCCCCCAAAAAATAAAATATCTATCTATCAATCATAGATGAAGATAACAGAAAATTCATTTCACATAATATTCTAATAGTGATACATTCATTGGCAGATATTTGCATGACCAGTTGAATTCATTCATACTTGACAATCTGTATGTATATCATTGAGAATATATTTTATGTACTAGGTGAATTGGCTTTTACCTGTAAGCTGATATTTGAATGAGACTGAGGAAACCTTATAAGTTATCAAACTTCCATATGTTGTGTAATTTTTTTAAAGAGCAAATTGTTTACTCAAGGATCAGAAAGCTATACCCGTTCCAAACACCACCAAAAAGAAAAAAGGGGAAATCAACGCAGAAAGAAAATGTCATTTAAAGGTCAAGCTCGAATTGTTAAACAACCAAACAAGGTACCAGCCTTTTGTGGCAAGATTATTAATCTTTGGAATTTTGAAAGGAAAATCTGTAGTTCTGTATGAGCTACAACTATGCAAGCCGTGGGAAAAACATATTAGTTACTAAGGCAACCGCAGACAAAGTCCTGATGTGCTTTTCTGGCACCTCTTGGTTTTCATGCAGACTTTGGGCAGGAGAGGTGGCAAGTCAGGCGGCTAGAGTTTAAGTAGTTTAATGCGATTTAAAAGGCGATCGGCCGGTGTTCGAGATAATTGCTAATAGGAAAGAGATGTTTCGCTTAGCTCGCCTGTCTGGGCTTCCTGTTGCATGGGCTAGACTACTTATGGATTTCAGGACCCTGGACAGCGATTTCAGCAACCCAAATCCTAAGGAGTTCCTCCGGTCCTGGAAATGGAGATTCAAGGGCGATGCTAAGCATTTTGTGCCCGAAACTTCTTGCTTTCGCTGCTTTTTATCTTTGTATCTTTCAAATTCGCTCAGACAAACACACGCACGCACCTCTTTCATTAGCACCACCAATTTCCTTCCTCCCGCCAATGCCTGACAACAGAATGAAATACATACAGAATGAAATACATACAGAGAATTCCAGTTGCAGCAGCTTCTGCTTCCCAACCTTCTCGGAATGGCTTTGAATGCCTACAGAATTAAGCAGCGGCGGTAGGTTTTTCTATCGCAAGGCAGATTTCAAATTGCACCGTACTCTCTTCACATCCCCTCCCTCTTTCTTCTCCCTGAAGGACAGGAAGCCCAAAGCACCACGAAGGAAAGGGGGGGAAGAAAGATACTCCGAGGAAGGGAATCAAGTCCCATTTTTCGCTGAATACAGCCGAGGGTCTCAAATTGGTCGGGAAATCCACCCTATCTGTCATCCATCGGCATGTATAATGAAGTCTTGGGCTGGGCTCTTTTGCCTACGATCTTAAGCTCGCTCTGATTAAACTTAAGACAGACCTACCTTCACCCGAATCCAGGATGCAATTCGCTCCTTCCTTGGTCAGAAGAACGTTTATTGCCAATTCTTCTCTTTGCCAGAAGCTGGTAGAGGGAGATGGAGGGAGATGGGTTGTACGAGACTGCCCTCTTTCTTCAACGTGGTTTTACCGCATGAAGCAAGAAGAGGGGGCGGCAGGGGGGGGGGGTGTAGCTCAGGTCATCCAAGGCTCTTCTGGTATACAAAGATTGGCCATCCTTCCCACCGCCCTTCCCCGGATTCCCCCACTTTCCTCCAGCTCTTTTCTGATCATCAGTTCACTATATTGTATATGTTTATCTCAACGGGGGAAGAGCTCAGCTTTTCAAGTACCAGCAGTTCATTGCTTCCCTATCAAATAAGCAAGCACCAGTATATAAAGAAGAAAATAAGAGGAGAGGGAAGAATTGTATTCAGAAGTGTACATATAGATCTGCCTTTCTTTTTTACTTTTGTACTTTTATTTGCAATTTAAAATTTAGCTTTTCTAATACTGGAAGTAAATACTACTCAGAGGAAGAGAGAGGGGAAAGGGAGGGAGAGGAAGAGGAGGAGGGGAGGGGAGGGAGAGAGAGAGAGAGAGAGAGAGAGAGAGAGAGAGCGAGAGAGAGCCTGTTGAATTTTTCAAACATTTGAATGAATGAAAATGGCATCCAAATTAAGTAGAAGGTGGATTCTTTAAAAATCAGTCTGATGCATGTATGTTGGGAGTATGTCTGGTTAAAATAATGCCAGGTTGAAAGATACAATGGAAGAGTTTACTATGCTGATAAAATTAGTAGTTTTAGTGTTTTCAGTTTATTATAAGGAAGTTGAAGTTAAAGTGGCATCTTGCTGGAAAGAGCAGACACAAGGTGTCCTACTTCAGAAGAGGTAGACACATTTCATGAGGCATAGAACTGTGGTACTGTACTGTTTTACAGAGGGTTATCTTCCAGGGTTTTGTTTTAACCTTTGTGATCTTAACATTACCTTGTTATAACTGGGATACATCTATTGTGTATTGTGGAACAACTTGCCTCCAGAAGTTGTGAATGCTTCAACACTGGAAGTTTTTAAGAAGAGATTTGACAACCATTTGTCTGAAATGGTAAATAGTTTCCTGCCTGAGCAGGGGTTTGGACTAGAAGACCTCCAAGGTCCCTTCCAACTCTGTCCTATTCTATTCTATTCTATTCTATTCTATTCTATTCTATTCTATTCTATTCTATTCTATTCTATTCTATTCTATTCTATTCTATTTTCTATTTCTATTTCTATTCTATTCTAGTATTAGAATCTTCATTTAAAATCAATAGAAAATGCATGCATGTATGTCTCTTTCTGTGTGCATGTATGTGTGTGTGGGTATGTGTGTGTGTGTGTGTGTGTGTGTGTGTTTGCTGAGGAAAAAAAAGAATTAGTTCTTTTCTTGCCTAAAAGGCACCCATGGAGATGTGCCTTTCATAGAAGACCTTTAAACAACAGAACCTACCATGTTTAAAATAAGCATCATTGTTGATATTAAATAATAGAAGCCAGATTGGCTAAAATACCCACACAACATTTTATGCCTGGGAGACTTACCAACTGTCTATTTTACATCTTCCTTTCAATCACTCTGTTCACCTAACATGTCCCTCTGGGTAACTGGTTCCAAAACCTGTTCACTACCAAGGGAACAGCCTACACATAGCAGCCTCACCAGTTCTATTGCAGAAAAGGAAGAAATCATATATACCCTCCACTGATGTAAAACCCATCTAAAAGCATATTAGATCATGAAGTTAGAAAAACTGTTTCAAAACCAGTCATTGATTATCCAAGGGCATCTAGCCATTGATTTTAATTAATTATGCATTCATTCATTCATAAAATTTATATCCTCCATTTCACTGTTTAACGACCTGAGTGTGGCTCCAATTGAACTAAATTGTTAAAAAATCACCAATTAAAAGAATTACAAGAAAACAATGAATAATTCAATGAAACGTTTTGTCTTGAAAATTATTTCTCAGTTTTTATATAGTTGTTTCTACAATCTTGATTATTAATCCATCTGTTTTTTTTAGCCAAATTACAAACCTGAGGAGTCATATACCACCCAATTGATTGGAATAGGATATAAGCTCCATCAATAAATAAAACATTTCCCTCTATGTGTGTGTATAGAATAGCAATACAGGTAATTTTGATTTAATGACCTTTGCAGTTACAACTGATGAAAAAGTAATGTTATGACCAATCCTCACATCTACAACCTTCACAAGTCTATAAAGCAAAGGAAAGCTGAAGTAAGATCATAATCACAGTCTCAGTTTCATTTAGCAAACCTTTTTGCTTACTGACCAAGTTGCCGGTCGCAATTGTGGTCTCTAAACAAGGACTTCCTGCACCATCAAAATGGAACAGGTTGCATTATCCCTTAAAGAATTGGATGGATAGGTAGATACATAGTAACACAGCACTGGGATCTGTGCACTCAAACTAAGAATACCTCTCTTTTGGGTCACACAAAATTCATTGCTAGCAGATGTGGCACCCTCTAGAGGGCTTTTCTACTAGGTTTTTAGTTAATAAAGTATATAATGGAACTAATGCTTCACCATATATTTAGATCCTAAGACTTTTTAGGGTTTTCTATTAGTAAGCATTTGGCATAATATATTTATGGCAGGTTTCCCCTTTCAGCAGTCTAATTGAACAAGTTGTACTATCTCCATCTTCCAGTCTATATAGCACATTGCAATAATCTGAACCTGAAGTTTCCAAATGCATGAATTTTAGGGGATCACTTATTTTATCCAGGAATTACCACAACTGATGAATCAATCAGTTCTAGAAAAAGGCTGAAAACTATCTGTGCCAATAAATAAATAAATAAATAATGCTAATAAATTCTTTGGAACACCTTTGGAACACTTTGGAATACCTTTTGATAAGCACAACTTCATCCAAACCAGGTAATTTCCCTAAATCCTGGATAAGAGAACTGCCTGTCCACAGCTTATATTTCATCAAGTTGGTAATTACCACCACATCCAGGCACTTATCCAGGATCTGCATAGGTTCTTCTGGCTCCAGGAGACAGAAAAATATAATTGGGGATCATCATCACCTTGATCAAACTTTATTCCAAATTTCTTGATCACTGTTCCCAAGGGTTTTATTTGGCTGTCTGAGAGATTCGGGGCAAAAAGGAATGCCATAATTTAACTTTCAAATTACAAATGTGAGGAGTCATATACCATCCAGTTGATTGCACTAGGATATAAACTCCATAAATAAATATAAATGAATAAAACATTTTACATAGATAGATACATAGATACATACATACTGTACATACATACATACATACATACATACATACATACATACATACATACATACATACATCTGTGGAATGATAATCTCATTGCTATCCTCAAAAAATAGCTTTGTAAGTAGGAAATCACTATATTACATTCCTACAGCTCAATCCAGAGTCAGTCCAAAAAAATAGCATGGTCAAGAGTATCAGGGAGCCGCGGTGGCGCAGTGGTTAGAATGCAGTACTGCTGCCTGCTGGCTGCCAGCAGTTTGGCAGTTCTATTCTCACCAGGCTCAAGGTTGACTCAGCCTTCCATCCTTCCGAGGTGGGTAAAATGAGGACCCAGATTGTTGGGGGCAATATGCTGACTCTGTGAACCACTTAGAGAGGGCTGTAAAGCACTGTGAAGCAGCATATAAGTCTAAGTGCTATTGCTATTGCTAGCAAAACAAAGGCAAATCCACTTGCATTCTAACTTCTTGCCCTGTAAAGGCCCCATAATCACATATATTCTGACCTAGAATGGGTCCAAATCAATCTTTATTTTTTTCCCACAGGATCATAATGCAGCTGTGTGGCCACCAGCCTTCTGAGCACCTTCCCTGGAAATAAAATGTAAGCAAACGGATAATAATTATTTTGAGAGTTTATTTTTAAGTATTATTTTAAGAATTTAGAGATTTAAAGATCCCAAGTGCTTTCATCTAAACTATTGTCATTCATTTGTAGATATTCTCTGCATTTGTGTTAAAAAAAGTTATTCCATCATTCCCCCGCTAGTCAATAATTTTTCATGTAATCTGTGGAATTTGGGGAAGAGCCATATATAATTTTTCTGTACTGTATTGACAAAGTGCAACAAAATGAATAAGATTGCTTAAAAGAACCGCCACTTCAGAAGTCCTAACACTGTAATGCTGTTAAGAAGCATGAATACACAGCATAATATTACACTAAATTTGTGTATATGTTGAGCATTCCTGATCTTCTAGCATAAACTGGAAAGACGTACGTGCGTACACACACACCAACACTTTTCTGACATGAAAAGAATAAAATATAAGAATGATCTCCTAGTTTTGATAGGCATAAATTTTAAATCAACACAAGATTACAGTACTAATGTTTTTTCAAGCAATTTTATGTATCACTTGCAGAGTGATTTCATTCGCATAATGAAATCCATATATTTTTCTTAATGTAAGCAAAGCCCTCAGACTTTTTCAGAAAATCAGTAAAGAACAAGTTTTCATCTGGCTTCAGGCATGCATGAAATACAATAATCCATGGTTTACAAGCGTGAGACTTACTGCAGATTTTTAACACTTTCTAGGGAGTCAAACTTCCCCACCTATTCCATACTTCGTGTTATACTGTAAGCATGTGATCTTGTGCCTGTATGTGTATATATAATTTGATATGCATGTATATATTTCAAACATTCCGGAGGCAGAACAAAACTAGATAAAATGGCGGCAGAAATGCTTTTGAGGAGAAAGAAAAAATACTATTCTCAAGAGCAAAAAAGATAATAAAGGTTAAAAGTAGAGTGAACTTCCACCCCAGTGTTGCCCCTGAGTATATTATAAACCTCTTTACCATTTGAGCTTTGTTTTATGTATTTTACATCCTGGCAATATTTCTAAGTTAAGAAATCACCCAGACTCCTGACTTTTAAACTCTGATAGTCTGAAAACTTGATATAGTAGGAAATTTGGCAAAAAGCTAGACTATTGAGAGGAATTAGTACAGGTGGTCCTCGACTTACAACAATAACCATTCAAAGTTACAATGGCACTGAAAAAAAGTGACTTATGACAGTTTTTCACACGACTTTTCCAGCATCCCCATGATCATGTGATCAAAATTCAGATGCTTGGCAACTGGTTCATACTTATGACCGTTGCTGTGTCTCAAGGTCATGTGATCCCCTTTTGTGACCTTCTGACAAGCAAAATCAATGGGGAAGACAGATTCACTTGACAACTGGATTACTAACTTATCAACTGCAGTGATTCACTTACCAACTGAGGCAAGAAAGGTCATAAAATGGGGCAAAAATCACTTAACAAATGTCTCACTTAGCAACAGAAATTTTGGGCTCTATTGTGGTCGTAAGTTGAGGACTACCTGTACTTAATTTTGGCTGTACCTGCTGTTGTGCCTGGGGGAGGGGGTGTCTAGAAATAGTGGGAGCTTTTACAATGGCTGTGTTGAGTACAAGAATGGATTTTTTTTGTTTTAAATTGATCCCGGATGTTTTTTATATGTTTGCATATTGGGTTTTTTTAACTTGGATTTTTTTAACCTGTTTTGAGCTGTTTAGATGAGATGGGCAAACATATAAATTGAATAGGTAACAATGCTACTCTTCATTGGTTAATAATTTATGGCTGCGGTGTATATTTAGTTTTGGATTGTTTTTAGTGTTTTTAAGTGTTTTATCATTTTAGAACTGTAAGCCGCCCAGAGTCATTTGATTGAGATGACAAGCCATTAAAATAACATAACATAACATAACATAAATAACATAACATAACATAACATAACATAACATAACATAACATAACATAACATAACATAACATAACATAGCATAGCACAGCACAGCATAGCATAGCATAGCATAGCATAGCATAGCATAGCATAGCACAGCACAGCACAGCACAGCACAGCACAGCACAACACAACACAACACAACACAACACAACATAACATAACATAACAGCAAGATAGGATAGGATAGGATAGGATAGGATAGGATAGGATAGGATAGGATAGGATAGGATAGGATAGGATAGGATGAGATGAGATGAGATGAGATGAGATGAGAAGAGAAGAGAAGAGAAGAGAAGAGAAGAGAAGAGAAGAGAAGAGAAGAGAAGAGAAGAGAAGAGAAGAGAAGATAAAGATAAAGATAAAGATAAGATAATAATTAGCACTACTATAGCCAATATGTCAGAGAGATATCATCTTCTCTTGTTCCCGATTCATTCTGTATCCAAACCAATGTGCTATTCATGCAGTAGGTTCTTTGTTTATTATTAAAGTAAAAAGCCCTTCACAACACCTATAGGCACATTTCTTCACTGAAGAATCCTGATCTCATTCTCGGAGGGGCGG
>QLTV01002469.1:591100-603163 GCA_003457575.1 Thermophis baileyi
GAGGGCGGGGCCTGCCTGGGCCTTTGCTGCCTATCGTTTGGCGTATACCTGCTGGCTTTGGTTTCGCATGGGGAGGGGGGAGGGAGAAGGGGGCGTTCGCTGGTACGCCTCCTCCTCCTCCTCCTCCCTCGGTGGCCCGTTCGGAGGCGGTTGGTCGGTTACAACGGCCTCAGGCACGGTTTCCTGAAGGGACGTCCAGAAGGGAGCGCGCCTTTCGCGCAAGCTACTTGAACCGTCAGGTACGTTGGTCCGAGGAGCATCTCTCGGCGGCTTCGTTTCGCCTCTCCGGTGCTTCCACCCACTAGCAGCGGCCCCGAAGCCTTTGTATTCCCCCCCTCCCTCCCCGCCGCCGCCTTCTGTTGTCTTCGTATCACCCGGCGGTTCTTCCCTGCCCGCCTGCTCAGTGTCTGCGGAAAGAGGAGATAATCTCTTGGGTTCTTCGTTGTGTACACCCGGCACCAGCCTTCTTTGCATTCCTGCAGTGCAGTGAAAGGACAGCCGCCTCTGTCTCACGGGGCCCTATGAAGTTGACTTGAAATAAGCGTGTTGTATTCTCGCCCGTCCCTTCGGATGTGATGCAAACATCTCTACTTATAATCATAATTTAAAATTTATTACTTTAAGAACTTTTTTTAATTCGCTTGATCTTACGTTGTGATCAGTTGTACTGCATTTAGTTGTGGGTTCATGATAAGCAACTGCTTTTTGTTATTACAGTTGCACAAGGGAGTGGGGCAAAGCAGCAGACTTCAAGGAAAGGTAGCTAGATGCGGACGGAGCCAAGGATTGCAGCAGGCAGATTCGTGTTAAATTGAACTTGGAAGTAACGAAAATAAAGGCCAAAGGTGCAGTGGTTGGAGTTTTACAACATTACAAAAATTGCCTCATCAGTGTCATCCAGGTCATGGTTGTCCCAAAGGTGCTTTTTCAAGAGGCAACTGGACTTTCTGGCTTTTCTTTGAAGACATTTTGCTTCTCATCCAAGAAGCTTCTTTAGCTCTGATTGGATGGTGGGGAATGGAAGGATTTATACTCCTTGCAGACAGCTGGTCATTTGCATTCTTTTAGTGAAAAAAGAATGCATCCTATTGCTTTCACTAAAAGAATGCAAATGACCAGCTGTCTGCAAGGAGTATAAATCCTTCCATTACTCACCATCCAGTCAGAGTTGAAGAAGCTTCTTGGATGAGAAGCAAAAGAAAAGCCAGAAAGTCCAGTTGCCTCTTGAAAAAACACCTTTGCCTCTCCAGCCTACTCTTTTTGGGGTTTTCGATAGCAGTCTACTGCACAGAAAAGACAAAACAGAATGGAAGACTTTTCAAGATTGCTGATGCAAAGCAGATATAGTACCCCAGTTGTTTGAGGCCATATTGTGTCTCTCAGCAGCATGCCTTAAAAAAAGTGATACCAAGTGACTTTAGTTATCTAGTGAGTGGATAGCCGATTAAACCTATAAATAAATAAGATCAGTAAGTTGTAAAGACGGATTGAAAATTGGAGTGAAAATATGACGAAAAGCTTTAAAAGTTAGCAAGGATTGGAGACTCTAGCAATACACATTTGTACATTCCACAATTGTTCCCTCACCTTAGGAAGCAACTTTTTAATTCTATAAACACTATTACATAAATGACTGAGAAAATATAAGAAAGAATTTATACTCTTAAGAAACCACCATTCTGTGATCCCTTAAACATGGTCCCTTAAACATTTAGTCTCAAAAAACATCAAATGGTAATTATGTCTAAGAGTGACAACATTTAGTGTTTTTCTGATCCAGTAAAAGCAAAGGCTGAAGAATTGACTAGATTTTGATATTATTTCAAATTCTTGGCCACATTTTCTTACTACTACAAATACTGACACACACACACACACACACACACACACACACACACACACACACACACACACACACACACACACACACAAAGATAGTATTGCTAGGATTGGTTATGGAGTTGAAAATGTGTCTGGAAAAGATAAATGCCAATAAGCACATGTAATCAAAAGATTTTTAATGTATTGCCTTTGATAATGCATTTCCATGTTTTCTGAAGCAGTGTCCTAGAAACCATAAGATGTATTCATTCTAATATACTTCTGAAAGTAAAGTAACAAAGTAAGATCTGCTTTGAAAGGCAATTTCTCTGAATTCCGTGAAAAGACTAGCTTTTTCGCAGATGGGAAGTTCTGATGCTGAACCCCAAAGTGAACAAGACTGGAGGGGGGCAAGGTTTATTGCTAGAAGGTATATCTAAAATAAATCTTTGGCCAATGTTCCAGAGTCTTATTAAATCAAAATATAATGCTCCATTCAAGAACCTAAGTTGACTGGTATTTATCTATGTTGCAGCTTTTAGCAGTGGTGAAATATCAAAATGAGTCGCCGTCGAAAGTGTGCTCCTCCCATGAGGATGAATGAAGAGAAAAAGAAGCAACTCTGCTGGAATATGCATGATGATCAGAAAAATGACATGATAGATGTAGATGTCATGGATGAAGACCATCCTGTTGCTGGTACAAGTTCATCTTCTGCTGTACATATTATGATAAATGATGATAGTGGGGATGAAGACTTGACTCACAGAGAAAGGAACACCAAATCCCCAAATTTCTCAACAGTCATAGATGAAGCAGAAGATTCTTGTCATCCATTGCTATCTATAGCCATACAGCTAAATATTTTGATACTTCCTTATCAGCCTGATCCTCCGTGGAAAACTTTGCTTGGAGAATTTACACTCCAGCTTCTTCCTGAACAACATTTAAGTGACGATATCCAGAAAAAAGGGCTGACCTTGATGACAGCAGAATTTAGTGATTGTCTGCATCTTCTTGTCCATGCAAATGATGATATAAAGGTGGACAAAGGGGAAGAATCATTACAGAGTACTTACGAACTAGATGTTTTAGTTGAATCATCTTTAAATAATGAAATTATGGAAAATTTAATGTGGCTGCAGAAGAAAAAAATAATTTTACTGTATCAAAGATCTGGAGATACTCGTTCTGTAAAGGTAGTCAATTTATATAATTAATAGAATATATCTACTGCTGAATATATTTGAAATTAAGAATATGTAGAAAGGTGCCTGAATAGAATATTGTAACTAATGTCTTATCTGTACATGGAAAATATGTTAGTATCAAAGGCAGGAATCTTTCCTTCAGTTCAATTTATTCTATATGCATAATAGATTTTACTAGATTTTATTCTTTTGCAGGATCTATTAACTAGCATCTCTGAATAAAATGTTAATTATGCCACCTAAAATAATGAAAAGATTTGCCCCAGCATATCTTAGTACAGTTTTCATATGTTTTAAATTTTCTGTTGGGATGTGCAAATAAAACTCGTTCAGTCATTAAATTTCCTTCCTATAGAGCAGTGGTTCTCAACCTTCCTAATGCCGTGACCCCCCCGTGACCCCCCCCCCGCCACCATGACCCCCACCCTGCCCCCTCCCTGTGCGCAATGAGGTGACAAAGGGGGCGCGGCTAAAATGCTCCCGTTTCACTAGTGCCTGTAGGTCGCGGTAGAGCCAGTCACCAAGGTAACGCGAGGCTCTGCCCACCCACCTGGACGCCGCCATGCAAAGCGTTCTGCGCATGTGCAGAGGGTAAAAGAACCCAAATGGTGGCGTCCGGGCGAAGTCTCCCGCTTCTGTCGCTAATGGCTGTCCGGCGACCCGCAGGCACGGCCGAACCGGGAGCATTTCACCCCTGCTGACGGTGGCACCAAGATGGCGGGCTAGCACGCGCGGCGACCCCTGTGAAAGGGTCGTTCGACCCCCAAAGGGGTCGCGACCCACAGGTTGAGAACCGCTGCTATAGAGGAACTATTCAGATAGTTCTGTAACTTATTATCCAGACTTATAACTTGCCTATTTCTTTAAACTTGAGGAATTCTTTACGTGTAAATTGGTTTTTAACTGGAATCTTTACTAAATTAATTAATTAATGTGTGTTTGTGTGTATAGCATTAAATAACCAACAGTAAATCACAAATATAAGCTACTAACTAATTAAAAAGGAAATGCTTTTGATATAGCCATATTGTTATAAACAATTCTTTTATCAAATCATTAACATTTTTTAAATTTAGCAAATGTTATTTTTTTTTAAAGTTATAAACTGAACAAACCACATTTTATCTATAAGTTAATTATTAGCTCTTCTAACGTTTTCTGTAATTTTAGTTTAACTCCCTCAATACTACTGCATTTCATTGAAACTGTGAAACAGCTTATTTATTTTTCCTACTCTGCTGGTTTAATTACCACCTATAGAGATTATTATATCATGGAAAAGGAAATGCAAATCATTGATTATATTATTAATTACATTATGGTTCAGTGTTTTATGAATACCATAAACCAATAACTGTTTGGTTATTTAATTATGAGCCTCCTTCACTAAATGTATCTAGCCTTTAGTTATCTTCATCCAGGATTCTCAAGACCATTTGCCTTGTTAATAGGATGTGCCCAGCTTTCTTTTCCCTTGCAGCTAATAATTGGAATATACTTCCTTGTGAAGTATATTCACAATTTTCAATTTTTAGGAAAATATTAAAATATATTATAACTAATGACGGAGAATATTTATGGCTCAGGGGTGACATGATGGATCCTTGGTGCTCTCTGAGCTTGCTTGTTTTCTTGCAGATGTTTCATTACCCAAACTAGGTAACATCATCAGTGCTAGTAAGGAGTGCAGTTTGCTCTCAGCTTTATATTCTGCTTGCCTGCCAGTGTTGGTTGGGATGGTCTTAGAAATTGTTTGGTTGGGTCAAGAAACTGCCAAAGAAGCCAACAGCAAACAGCCCAACCAAAGAATCTCTTAAGACCACCCCCACCAACACTGACAGGCAAGCCACTAGAATATAAACCGACAGCAAACTGCACTCCTTAGTAGCACTGATGATGTTACCTAGTTTGGGTAATGAAACTTCTGCAAGAAAACAAGCCAGCTCAGAGAGCACCAAGGACCCCTCATATCATTATAACTTAGCCTGTTAAATTACTTTCACTATTTTTAATGAACTGTTAGTTCTCATATTCCAACCAGTCTTGATGAATTGTTTTAAGAATTGGTTCAGTATATTTGAGTAAAATTAGATTGGGAAAGGCAGCTTTAATATTCTCACTATGATTTCATTTATTTTTATTCTTCGCTTATTTCCTAGTTATATTAAATTACTTTTCCCACATTTTATTGTATATTCTAAAGTTTGTCTAAACTTTTTTTCATGAACATTTAATTCACAGATTGGAATATATCTTCTTGAAATTGGCATAAGTAAGTTGGAATTCCTTAGCGATGGTGGGGGAAGAATAAGAAAGGCCAATCAACTCCTTCAGAAACTGATGGAAAAATTTTATCACTTTGTAATTCCAGGTAATCATATTTTTCAGACCAGATCCTTAAAAATGTGTTTATGAATGACATTATCACTTAATTATGAATTCTGGCAGAATCTGTGCCATTGTTTGTTTGCCAGTTTTCTCTATATTATGTTAGGTTTTGGCCATTTACTTCAAATTCTTTTAAGAATGGCAGCCTTTGGTCAATTCTTCAATATAAATTTAGCATAAGTTGGTTGCTAGGAAGATGGCTTGCCTTTCTGCCCCCAAAATCAGTATGCAGATAGGTTTGAGTTAGGGTAAGATTTACAGGATTATTACTGTTATAAAATCCTAAGAAAAAGGAAATGAGTGAAGAAGTACTTTGTAGATACTCCATTCTTCTTAGCTAGTCTAGTATTACCACTTGTGGCACATAAGAAATTAAAGAGAATGAACTAGATATATTTGCAGTAGTGAGAATATTCTTACAGACAATTTGGAATGTTATCATTAGTTTGGATGTTTTATTGTGGAAATGTGTGTAATCTTATACATGCGGTTATATGGAATCTTGCATGATACTTATCTAATTGTTCTCCCCCCCCCCTCTTTTTCACAATGTGAGTTTCCCAGATGTACTTATCTAATTGTTCTCCCCCCCCCCTCTTTTTAACAATGTGAGTTGCCCAGAATCATTTGGGAGTCAGGTAGCCCTCCAAATCTAAATAAATCTCATTCAGCAATCAAGCTTCAACTCTATATTCAAACAAAGATTCTCTAATTCAAGCCTATTCACTTTATTGTACACTTTTTAAAAATCAGTACAAGTTCAATAAATTAACTTTCTCAGTGGACAGCAGAAGTACAAAAATCTGGTCTGCGCCTTCTGCCCAGCAAAAAGCCATATTACCACTTTTCCAATTTTTTTCACTTCTCATTAACATTTCAGTCAAGATGCTGCCAAATGCATTCCCAGACACACTTAGTTCTCCTTATTTAGTTTTCGGATTTGTGGGGAAAACAGACAATGTTTTAGGTCATATTTATAGAGAAATATTGAAAATTCAATATTTGAATGGGTTCACAAACTTAAAACACCACCATATATTTCTTCTAGTCAATTCACAAAATTATTGTTTCATCAGACATTTGTTCATATATTTGTATTTCGAGGTGTTGTTTTCTTATCCCTCTTTGAAAGCCCGGAAGCATTGTTGCACTAAATTATTGTTTTTAATACGCAAATATTTTTTTCAACTTTTTATTTCTTATGTGCTTTAAAAATATTTATAATGTTACTAATAGTCAATAACATTGCACATTGTTTTAGACATTCTGGAAGAAGAGGAGGAATCTGATAGAGATATAGAACGGCAAAATATTGAAGAGCTGTATGACTACGTGAGGCATGTACATCAAAAAGAGTTACATTTTTTAAAGGAAAATGTACAACATTCTGCATTGATTCCTGTTCTCAGGCCATATCAAAGTGAGGCTGTAAATTGGATGCTGCAACGTGAGAACTTTAGAAATATACCTACCAATGGTAAGTATCTCAAAATAGCAAGATGAATACATATATATTGAACATGTTAATAGTAGAATACATGATCATGTACTATGAGGAGGTTGCTAGGTCCTTCTATTGGCTAATGTTGCTTAACGACATTTTTAGAAACCAGAAAAATATTAGCAAATACAATGGTCAGTTTGCATAGTAGATCGATAGAAAGGTCAACATATAAACTGTTGTATATTAGATAAGCAGTCCTTAAACATTGTATCAATAGTGACATTCTAATCTAGCATTTGTTTCTTTAAAAAATGACCCCCCCTCATTAATCCATGGAGCCCTCTAGTTAAGAATAGCCACTCAGAGAGATCCCAAACAGTTTCAGAAACACAGACATTGTAAGAAGAAATTTTATGGAATGCTTTTATATTGTGGGGAGGGATTGCAGTTAGCACAAAGTTGCAAGTTGCAGTCACGTACCATTGTGCGTAACATCCAGTGGTGAATCACTTGATCACAGCTGGAACTGATGTCATATTGGTATGGTTTCACTTTACAATGTTTTGCTTAGCCACGGAGTTGCTGGTCCTAGCTTTGGTCAGTAAGTGATGACTACCTGTATTTTTATATCAAGTACTAATTTAGTTAAAATGGTTCCATATAATGAGGAATTACCTTCCTCAGAACTTCAATTTGCACCTTCAAGTTTAAGGAGATATGAAGTTCAATTAATCTCATTGTCTTGTTCTTTTTTATCAGATAATGTCCTCCACTACTTATGGAGAGAATTTATTACTCTAGATGGGCTGAAGCTCTATTATAATCCTTTTACTGGCTGGTAAGAATAGATTGCTTTAATATTATGTCCAAAAGCAGAACAATGAAACAATTGAGTGTAGCTGATGATGTATTTAGAATTCTAAATATTGAATTCAGTAGGTCGGTTGAATTTGTAACAAAAATCCATATTTATTTTATTTTCAGTGTAATCCGTGATCGACCTGTTGCTGGGCCTCGGTGGCCTGGAGGAATATTAGCAGATGAGATGGGCCTTGGAAAAACAGTAGAAGTCTTGGCTCTTATTTTGTCACACACTCGTAAGGATGTCAGACAAGATGCTCTGATGTTACCAGAGGTGAGAAATCTGCATTGTGGGTGGATAAAAACTATTCCAATATTCAAATCTTATTCAGTCCATTGATTGTAATTGAAAGTTATAATTGGAATATGTAAGCAATTATTTCTCCTAAATCTGTTGCCTTTGAAGTTTGTAAAACAATTTTCTATGACCCTTTTATTTTTCTTTTATAATTAGTGTCAAGAGAAAAGATTCAGTTGTGAATGTAATATGCTAGAAAAACTGGAATGAAGTAGAACATCATATCACAACATAATTCTACAGAATTCATAACAATCAGTCTTCATTCTTAAGCGTTATTTTCCTCCTTCCCCAATCCATAAATTAACATTGTTTTCCATTTCCAATTCATCTATCCTCTTAAGAGCACTACACAGTCTGCTTGCACGTTCATTTCTTTTTAGTCTACTTCAAACATTGATACTTTACTACCCCCTGAGCTTTTCACTGTCTAGCCCAGTGTTTGGTCATCTTTTCTGTTTCTGTCCCTGGAACACCATACAATGTGACACACTGGCCCAGATTCTGCAATAACTCTCAAAATTCTGGTGATTTAAAAATTGCTTTATTTATGGGCTTTAGCATTTATTCTGGAGTTTGTCAGTTCCTGGATTAGAAACATATTTGTTCATAAATTCAGCAGGCATAGTTGTTCGTAACATTATTTACATAATGGAATCCAAATATGGTTTAAGAATTGTTTCATTCTCTATTATGCATTCTCTACTCTGTTTTGTGACCTGTTCATTAACCAGTTAATGAACCATATAAATATCCATCTGGTTGTTTCAGGGTCACATTTCAATCTAAATCTTGAATGCTAAAAGTATTAGTTTAATTGATTAATTACTAGTAATTATTCTGATAATTTAATAGAACATTTTGAGGATGGTTTCATTGGTAGCATATTGGAAATGTCACTTTTCTGTATATGAGAGAATGAGAGAATGCATACTAGTTTTATGAAGAAAGTTGTTCAAAATCAATCTGCTCTATATCATTATGTTATTACATAACTCTGATGTAGCTATATTGTAATAATTTCTCTGATTCTTTTTATTTTGAAAATATAAAGCAATAACAATATTCTAAGGATTGCAGCATATTTCTTTACCCTTGGAGAAAACCTAATCCCAACTAAAACTTTTTAAATTATTTTGTTAAAAATATCAAGTTAACTAGAATATGATAATCCTATTATAAAATGTTTCCTGTATTCTTGTATTATTCACAACACAGTTCAATTAGAAAGTGTTGCAAAATGGTTATCAATCTGCAGAATTTGAAGCTCGCTAATTTGACCAATTTGTAATTATAACTTTATCAATAGTCATTAGCTATGAAGAGAAGAGAAAGGATGTCTTCCTGGAAAATACAAGGCAGAACTTTTTGTATGGGATAAAGCATTTTGTGTATCTAGTATTTGCCATGTATTTAGTTGTGTATCTAATATTTGCCACTCTTCTAGAGTGTCCATTGTGTATCTTATGCATGCACAAAATGACTGACAAGCTTTTTCACATAAGCACAGTATGCTTTTTCACAGGCTTCTTATTCATGGTTCAGTTGAAACAGAATCCCATGAATAAACAAGGCCACACCTGTATATTTAAATTGATGAAAAGATTAGTATTTCTAAGTACTACTTTTAGAAATAATGCTTAATTCTTACAATTTCCTTTTCCAGTCTTAATTCTACAGTGTTAATAAACTGTTATTGATTGACATTGAATTTTTATAACATTAAAGTTTTCACCTAAATTCTTACACGCTTTGATAAAACCAGTAAATGTACATTTTATTTTTGTCATGCCTAGCATTTAATTATTAGATAGACTGTGACATAATGATGTTAAAATTATATTTCAGGGGTTTTTAGTAAACTTCTTTGTTCCACCACAACCTGCTGAAGGAAGTAAAAAGAAAAACATAATGAAAATGGAATTTACACTGAAGGAAAAAGTCCAGTATCCAAGTAAGTATTTTTCAGCAGGTATCATTTGCATAACCAGCAGTAAGAAAAAACGGCTCTCTTTGGAGAAAAAAAGTTAGTGCTGAAGTTTCTACATACATACATACCATGTTTCCCCCAAAATATGACCGGGTCTTATTTTCTTTTGACCCCCGAAAAAATGACTAGGGCTTCTTTTTGGGTGGGTCTAATTATTGACTCACCTCGTGGCAGCGGTACCGAGAGCCCCGCCCAGCAGGAGCCTGCTGCCAGCCCACTTGCCGCCACTTGCATGCATCGCCCCCGGCCTCCATTTCGCCATCAGAGCCTTCCGGAAAGCTCTTTGCAGCCAAGAAACGAGGTCTGAATTGACGCACGCATTGCCCCCCGGCTTCTGTTTCGCAGTCAGAGCCTTCCGGAAAGCTCTCTGCAGCTGAGAAATGGGCTCTGGATTGACGCGCGCGGCACCCCCTGGCTTCCGTTTTGCCTTCCGGAAAGCCCTCTGTAGCTGATATAGGCTGCAGAGAGCTTTCTAAGACTCCGGGGTGGGCGGGGTCTTAATTAGGGCTAATTTTAGGGCGTCTTTTTGGGGTGGGTCATATTTTCGGGAAAACACAGTACATACATACATATATACATACATACAGGTACATACATACATTATATATATATATATAATGTTAGGCAAGGGGCCCGGGTTCTAATCCCAGAAGGGTGTGGCTAGCTGATGAGAGCTAAATAGCTTGAAATAGATCTATACTAGTCTCCCTTTATTTATGTAAAAATATAACATATAGAAACAGACTGTCATTTATAATTAACTGTCTGGATGGCCCCTGGAGGGGCCGAAAGGCAAAAAGGAAGCAGTATGCTTTCTCCCATATTTGGGTATACCAGGTGATTTAACAGAGAAAAAAAAAACATTAGATAGATAGATAGATAGATAGATAGATAGATAGATAGATAGATAGATAGATAGATAGATAGATATGGTCCAATTCAAGGTGTTGATTATCATCTTTAAAACTCTGCATGGTCTGGGGCCAGGTTATTTGACGGGTCATTTTTTCCCCAGTTACATCTACCTGACCCACCAGAGCAGTATGTTACTGGCCCCCTTTCTTAAGGAGATCCATCTAGTAGGACCAGAAAGCAGTGCATACTTTGTGGAGACTTCCTCCCTGTGGAACATCATTCCTGTGGAAATAAGATTGGCTCCCATCTTGATATGCTTTTGAAAGGCCCTGAAAACATGGTTTTGCCAGTGGGCCACGGAATCCCAGGGTGATATAGAGCTCATCAAATGGCTGGTTTGATTGTTGTGGCCTGGATGTGGAGGTTTGTTGGGTTTTGTATTCGGGCTTTATTTCTGTAAGCCACCTGGAATCACCAGGCGTGAGTTGGGCTGCCATATGTGTTTTCTTAATAAATAATAAATATTCACTTTTTTTACATTTAAGATACTGATAATACTGTCTCTCTCAGTATGTTCGAAGTAAATAAACACAATTGTAAAAGTTTTAGTATTCATAATTATTAAAAACTAGAACTATCAAATTCCTAATAAAGTGATGTTTTATTTCTTCCAGGCAGTTATTTACTTATAAATTAATAAAGCATGCATTTTTCTCAGATATCTTATAGCTCTATGGGAAAAAAACCCTGTCAAATATGTTTAATGTGAAATTACTTTCTATTCTTTAAATTAATGAACTTTCAAGACAGAACTCACTGCTTGAATTTTTTCCAGTTCTTATTTTTTCCAGTCTTTCCTAGAAGATTTTCCTAATACATACAGTTGCAAGAAAAAGTATGTGAACCCCTTGGGATTACGTGGAGTTTTGCATGAATTGGTCATAAAATGTGCTCTGAACGTTATCTAAGTCACAACAATAGAAAAACACAGTCTGCTTAAAATAATACTACACAAACATTAGATGTTGCCATGGTTTAATTGAACATAACATGTAAACATTCACAGTGCAGGGAGGAAAAAGTATGTGAGCCCCTAGCCTAATGACTTCTCCAAGAGCTAATTGGAGCCAGGAGTGAGCCAACCTTGACTCCAATCAGTGTGATGATATTGGATGTGTTGCTGACAGCTGTCCTG
>QLTV01002469.1:603845-631040 GCA_003457575.1 Thermophis baileyi
AGTTTCTCCAGATCGTTGTGCAGGTCTGATATGCAACTCCAGGAAACGTTTGGTTGAGGTTATTGCTGCCAAAGGAGGGTCAACCAGTTATTAAGTCCAAAGGTTCACATACTTTTTCCTCCCTGCACTGTGAATGTTTACATGTTATGTTCAATTAAACCATGGCAACATCTAATGTTTGTGTAGTATTATTTTAAGCAGACTGTGTTTTTCTATTGTTGTGACTTAGATGACGTTCAGAGCACATTTTATGACCAATTCATGTAAAGCTCCACGTAATCCCAAGGGGTTCACATACTTTTTCTTGCAACTGTAGGTGGTTCTTGTAAGCCCTTGTATGTGATTCATTTACAATCACATGCAGAGGAATTCAACTATAAAATCAGTAACAGTCTCAAATAATGAGAGTCTATTTGGGATTTCTCAGTAAAATAGAAACACATTAACTGAAGCATAGATATATATTATATTAATATACCAGTTAAAGTTTGGGTGAGAAAATCTGTTCAAAGGTCCTAAAGTTACATAAGGAAATGAGGTTAACTGTTGAATATTTTTGGAAAACCCGTGGCTTCACATCAGATTAAATACTTAGTTTATCCTGAAGAATTTTTTTTCCTGAAGAATTTTTTTTCTCTTGTACAGAAACTAAGGCACATGTGTAGTGTAGTGTTCTATTATTAAGTATATGATGCTTTCTATATACCTTGATTACATGTGATAATTGAAGAATTATGATTGGAGAATAAAAGTACTGTATGTTAGCAAGAAATTAAGAATTTAAATTGTTTGGCAGAAAATACTACATCTGCAAACTAGTAACAAAAAACTAAGCCAGAGCTTATAAGTGTTACAATAAAATCTTAAAATTACTTTGCAATCTCTTCACCGTTTTGATAAAAAATATTCATTCTTCATATAGGTTTGCGAGTAATGCTTTTAACAGCTATAAAAGAAATGAAAGTGAAGAAGGGAGCATCCATTATTGCAATTTTTAAGTATGTCCAGTCCATATATAAATACGATGTTCAGAGAAACCGTCGGATTCTTAAAAGAACTCTGGAAAAATTAATTGCAGAGAAGGTAGTGGAGCAAGTCAAAGGCCATGGTCTTGCTGGCTCTTTCAAGTTGGGCAGAAACTACAAGGAACAGTTGTTTTGTAACAGATCCAAAAAACAGGTGAGCCTGAAGAAAAAGGATTATTTAGGATTATTTAAGTACATGTCCATTGCTATAATGAAACTTTTTTGGGGACAGGAAATAAAAGATAGGCTACCAGATCCATTGAGTAGGAATTACAAAATTCTACATAGGTCATTTATTTAAAATTAACCTTACACTGCAACATCATTATATCATGTTTAAAATACAGTGCAAAATTTGTAAAAAAGGGTAATCTTTGTATGTACAATTGTATGCATGAAGCCTTCTGCTAGTGCAGAAACCCAGTCTTCTTCCATGTAAGTATTCAAGAAGTTCTTGCAGATATAAGGCAAAGGGTTACATGATGTATAGAATGTTTATGAGTGGGTGTCTTTGATATGTCTTTGACTTGCATGTTCAATTAAAGAACTTAATACTTAAATAGAAAATCTTTTTAGAAATTTTTTTTTGGACTTCCCATTCCCATTCATGACTTCTTTTAAATAGTAATGAAGTTTGTACTAAAGTGTGTTCTTAATTGTCCCTAATCTTTTAAGCACTTTGACAGAATTGTGCACAATTTTAGCAAAATGGAGTATAGATCCCATTTATTATAAGTTAATATTATAAAGTAAAAAATTATATATCAAATACATGAATAGGTTTTTTAATGAATCATAAGAGAATTGCACTGTAATTTTAATTAACAAGAATACTGAATTGTGGAAGAAAAGGAACTTGTACATCGATGCTTTTAAAAAATCAGTTTGGAGATTGCCAAATGTACTCAATACAATTAAATATATATTCTAAACAGATATCCCCATTTGGTATTGTATAAAGGTTAAGAGATAGTGGCTCACACATGTGATACAAGCCCTCTCCAGATGTGCCTTTCAGATGTGTTGAAGGCTTCCAGAATTTCTTTCTGATGAGAATTATATGAATTATAGTTCAGAACACATCTAGAGGGTTCAGATTGAGGAATACAGCATGCAGAGTTGATGTTTTCCAGCTCTTTCTTCCTCATAACATCAGAGAATTAGGAATTAGTACTACGAAAATTAAGTTTGGTTTCTTTTATATTTACAGAAAAATCAAACTTCAAATAGATCTCAGAAGAAAAAATTGCCAGACCATAACACTGAAATCATAGAATTGAATGATAAGGATGCATGTTCTACAAATTCTCTAAAGTTACCTCAGGTGATAGATATTACAGCAGAAGATCATGATTACTGTGCAGCAAACAAAGATACTAGTGAATCAAACCTAGATTCTAAGCATTGCAAAACTAAACATTCTCAGTGTAGATCAACTGACAATATGCTTAGATCCAAAGATGAGATACGCTGTAGTGTTGCTGTTCCTAAAAATATGGATGAAACTGAAGAGATGCAGGATGCCTTAGAAGAACAGTCTTCAGTCTGTCAAGAACACACTAGCATCTTTAAACAACATCCTGGTTCTGTGTTTCCATTCAACACCTCTGATTACCGCTTTGAATGCATCTGCGGTGAGCTTGGCTTGGTTGACTATAAAGCTCGGGTACAGTGCCTGAACTGTCACCTGTGGCAACATGCTGAATGTGTGAATTATAAAGAAGAAAATCTTAAGATCAAGCCCTTTTACTGCCCCCACTGCCTTGTAGCAATGAAACCAGTTCCTACAGGAGCAACTCTCATCATTTCTCCAAGTTCAATCTGCCACCAGTGGGTTGATGAAATTAATAGGCATGTGAGATCATCGTCCCTTCGTGTGCTGGTAAGAAGCATTCTTTATAAAAACAGTAGTACAGTAAGAGTTTGAAGAATGTGATGGATCTCTGAAGAGCAAGGAGAAGGAAAATATATTTTCTTGTGGGTATTATTTTGTATAGCACAGGTGGAAATACATGCCTTTATAGAGGCTGGTGGAAAATACAAGGTTTTTCAATATATCTATACCTGCATGATTATTTCATTATTGCTAGCATTTACAAAAACAATTTGAAGTTCATTGTAATCTGGATAAAACATTTTTGTTCAATTTGTTGCTAGCAAACTTCAGAAATTACGGGTAGCCAGTAGAAAATCAGCCACAAATTGATGTATTTCTGTATTAAAGGGATTAAGTCTAATTGTGGGAAGAAATTTTAATTCTCTTTTTGTGTGTTACTTTTTTCCATTCAGATCTCTCTTGTGAAAAATGTGAAGCTGACTGGATTTATATCTTCCCAAACAGTTCCTTGTAAATGTTTAGAACATAGTTATTGATTGTTGATACAATTATTCTTCCTATCAAAAAAACCAAAGTAGAACAGAGGAACTGTAAATATGGTGTTCATTATTAGGACTGTTAGAAGCAGTCAATAGAGGTATTGGCAAAACGTATGAGTGCTGTACTTCCTCACGTGCATGCAGACAACTCAAGACAACTTTGAAATGCTATGTGAGGTTTCAATGGATGCTATTCCTCTAAGCTCGAAGAGATGTATTTTCCTCACCAGCACATTTTATCACATGCTCCTTTTACAAAAGTACTTCGACCATGTTTTATTTTGCTCTACTAAACTATTAAGCTGTCACCATAACTTTAATTTTTTAATGAACAAGGAAAAGGAAATGCTTAACTTTATGATGGACCACCACTTTTTACTACATGAAATCTCTAACTGTCACCATTTGCTTTGTCTTGTATTTTTGGCCAAAATCCATGCAGGTTTATCAAGGAGTGAAGAAGCATGGCTTCTTGCAACCTCACATCTTAGCAGAGCAGGATGTAGTGATCACTACATATGACGTCTTCCGGTGTGAGCTGAATTATGTCGACATTCCACATAGCAATAGTGAAGATGGGCGCCGTTTCAGAAACCAGAAACGTTATATGGCCATTCCTAGTCCCTTGGTAGCTGTGGAGTGGTGGAGAATTTGCCTAGATGAGGCACAGATGGTAGAATGCACCACAGCAAAGGTGAGGCAATCCCTTGGGAACTTCTGCTACTGTTTAACCATTGGAGATGTAAATGTGCCCTTGCACTTTATCCTTCAGAAGTGAGTAAATTATGAGTTTCCCCTAAAGGTATTTGCTTCTAAATATTTTCCCTGATGGAGGTTTGATAGGATATGAAGCATATCCATTTTTAAAATAATAACTTTACATAATGTATTCTGACAGTTTAAAGAAGTAGGTCATGATGTCTGTTATATAGCTTCATGGCTTAAAGCAAGAAATTGATTTAATGCTATCTCAAGAGGCACAAGATATGCCCTTTGGGTTTAGAAGATGTAAAACTGTTAGCATTGACTTTGAAAATGCCAATTCCAGCAACTGGTAGAAGATATTGCTAAAATAATTATTTTAAAAGATTACTACCGTGTTTCCCCGAAAATATGACATGTCCTGAAAATAAGGCCAAGCCTGATTTTTGGGGTGGGCGTAAATATATGCCCTCCCCCGAAAATAAGCCGTAGTGAAGGGGTGGGCGTGGCCAGCACAGGAGGCAGCCCTTCCCTTCCCTGGTCACCTCAAGGCTGCTGGGCCCCTTAACCACGGCCCGCTGATCAGCTGATTGAGCGAGGGCGGGAATTCTCTCCGTGTGCCTGGAGATATTTCCAGCGCACTCTTGCTAGCCCCAGCTCTGCCCACAGCGCTAGGCAACCTTGCAGCTGAGGGCCCCTCTGTTCCGCAGCTCACTTTGTGGCTATGGAGCAAGCGGCAACCACGGTTTGCGCTCCGCAGATGTTGTTTAGGCTCCTGCTACAATGAGGCAGAAAGCCATGCGGCCCGTTGGAATCGCCACCCCCCCTCTACCCGGCTGCTGCTGCTTGAGAAAAGGACAGGCGATTGTGGGGAGCGCGTGCTTACGATAGAAGCAAAGCACAGCCTGTCCCTTTCAAGCGATCAAATGTCTGTGTGTGTAAGAGAGAGAGAGAGAGAGAGAGAGAGAGAGAGAGAGAGAGAGAGAGAGAGAGAGAGAGAGAGAGAGAGGAGGGGGGGGAGACAGAAGAAGGGAGACACACACACACACTGTGGCGGAGGGCAGGCAACTGGGTAAGGAGATTGACCCTCCCCCGCCTCCAGCTCGTTGCCTGCTCAGGGTGGCGCCCCGCACAGCCAATGTGAGAAATGGGCTCCCTCGCAGCGCCTCCTCTCTGGGCCTCGCCTGCCTCGGAAGCCAGGGATCCTGCAGGCATCCCAGCCATGTAAATGCTGCCCAAATCCCCACAACTCAAGTGAGCCACGCAGCTGCTCCACCCGCCTGCCTGCCCACCGCACCTGGGCCTGCCAGGCGCTGTCCGCTCCAAACCAAGCGGCGGGGAAGCTTCGGGACAGCGCCCTTCTAGTGCCCGCCCCATCCCCCGCCTGACCTGCCACCCCCAAATTGCACCCCACCGCGAGACGCGCATCTTACCGGAGTCTGGCAGCTCCGTCGCGTCTCTCGGCCAGTCTGTGCAGGGAAACACCTCGCACAGTAAAGAAAAACTTTTCGCAAGTGCGAGTTAATTGTAAGACGCGTGTCTCACGGCCCGCCCCACCCCATCCCCCGATAATAAGGCCACGACCATATTTTGGAAGTCAAAAGAAAATAAGACCCTGTCTCATTTTCAGGGAAACGCGGTATTATATTTTACAATGTTATGTGCTGTCCATTCCTAAATAGTTCAGGGAACCTTATAGAAATATAAACTTGATTTATTATTTATTAAATTTATGGGGTGGCACGGTGGCTCAGTAGTTAAGAAGCTGAGCTTGTCAGTTGGAAAACCGGCAACCCAGGTTTGAGATCCGAGCACCACATAACGGGGTTAGTTCCCATCCTCGCCCCAGCTCCTGCCAACTTAGCAGTTCAAAAGCATGCAAATGTGAGTAGATAAATAGTTATTACTTTGGTGGGAAGGTAACAGCGCTCCGTGATGTCATACTGGCCACATGACCATGGAAATGTTTTTAGACAGTGCTGGCTCAATGACCTTGAAATGGAGATGAGCACTGCCCCCTATAGCTGGCAATGACTAGCAGAATAAAATCCGCAGGGACTCCTTTACCTTTTTTAAAATTAAATTTATATGCTGCCCATCTCACTATCAAAGCAACTCTGGGATTTAAACTTTAAAACTCCACAGCTGCATAAAAAGCCTCTGAAACTGTTTAGATCCTCATTCAGTTGGGATAAAAAAAAATCAGACCATGTGTGGCAGATGGATAGGTGTTAAAAAGGCAAAGCAGGGGAACAATTCAGTAAAGATGGGATTTATGGGAAATGTAATCGGAATAAGGCAGGTTTGCTGTAAGAGAAGGAGCTCAGTTGTAATGGTCTAGAACAGTGATGGCAAACCATTTTTTGCTCGGGTGCCAAAAGGGCGTGCGTGCGCGCAATAGCGCGCGCATACCCACACCCATAATGCAATGTCCTCCCCCCGTGCATGCACGCACAACCCCCCACGCTGCCCCCCCCACGCATGCACGCAGACTTCACTGAAGCCTCCGGACTTCCGGTAGGCCCGTTGGGTGGGGGGAGGCCATTTTTGCCCTCCCCAGGCTTCAGGAAAGCCTCCGGAGCCTGTAGATGATGAAAAATGGACCCAACGGCCTAACCGGAAATTCGTTTCCGAACTTCCGGTTGGGCCGTTGGGTCCGTTTTTCGCCATCCACAGGCTCCGGACACTTTCCTGAAGCCTGGGGAGGGTGAAAACGGCCTCCCCCCACCCTCCGGAATGCCGAAAATCAGCTGGCCAGCGCGCACATGCGTGCTGGAGCTGACATAGGGCAACGCCTTGCGTGCCCTCAGATATGGCTCTGCATGCAACCTATGGCACGCATGCCATAGGTTCGCCATCACGGGTTTAGAACACAGGTATCAAACTTGATCGCGTCACATGATTTATCGCGACGTTTTTTGCCTTTGCAGAGCTGGGGTGGGGGTGGCCTGCGTGTGATGCATCCAGCTCACGGGCCACCAGTTTGACACTCCTGGTCTAGAACAATGATTAGCCAACCTTGGGATTTGGGGACCTGAGGACACATTGTACCATGGCATCAAGAAATCCCAGTTAAAATCCATTCTCAGCCATGAATATTCATGGGAGACTTTGGGCCAGTCACATTCTCAGCCTAATTTATGTCACTTGTGTGGAGAAATGGGGGGAAGATTGTGTATGTGCTATGTATGCTATTTGAGCACCTGAAAGAAGGATGGGATAGAATTCTTATAAATGAATCTTATAAAGACTTCTGTGATGTATTTAGCAATGAATACATAGGAGTATATATGTATATACTTAAGCTTCAGTTATGAGCATAGTTTTCATTCATCTATTTATACACAAAGAATCATATAAAGCATATGAATAAATAAACAAAACATTAAAAAAGAAATTGTTGCAATTCTGCCACTATCAAGAAGCTATCCTGAATAAAATTGTTTTTCATAAGCTTGTGAAATGCAAGTAACATGGTGGCCTGTCAGAACGATCAGTGTTAAAGTATTCCGTGGGATTGGGACTACAACAGAGAAAACCTGTCTTTTGTTTTAGGAACCTCCTCGCTATGAGAGAAGTCAGTGTCTGGAGTAGACCCTCTCTAGTTGTCCTGGCAAGATGGGGATAATTAATTTGCAGAAGACAGATTCTAATATAAGTCTGAAATTATGTTATAAATGTTTTATAAATAATAATGAGCACTTTGAATTGGCTCTGAAAGATTGCTGAAAATCAGTGTAGTTATTGAGAAATTGGTATTTGACTAAGAAATAAGTGTTACATTAGCAAGTTTTACTTACCAACAGCCTGAAGCTGCATTCTGTGCAAGGTGTGGTTTCCAGAGAACTACCTGAGGATTGTATGCATCAATTTTGCCAGGGCTTCCTGCTTCCTATTCCTAATACTGCATCAGTCTAAACTGGACAAGGGCTCCCCTGGATATTGCCTTGATCTTACAGCTCTGTTTGCTGCCTAGCTCTTGGATTTAATATTGTTCCTGTCATGATCCTGTCTTATCTTTTCTGTCATCCTGTATAGGCTGCAGAAATGGCACTCCGTTTGAGTGGAATCAATCGCTGGTGTGTCAGTGGCACACCAGTACAGCGAGGACTTGAAGGTGAATGATCATAACATTGTCTTTTAAGTTGTTATCAGTGATCACTGACCAGTATTTTGAAAATCAGCATTACTAGATGGTGGATTACATAGGCTATTTGTAAAATGGTGGGCTATTTATTTTAATTTTTCAAAAAAAGTCTAGTCTCTGTAAATATACTATCCAAGTTTCATCAATTCCTCATCCTCAAAAGAAAACATTCTTAAAGAGGTTTAACTTGTGAGATGATGAGCTAAAGTAGATTATATATATATATATATTAAAAATAATCACATTTTAAATAGATTTTGAAAGATTGCCACCTGCATTCGGTAAACTTTACTCTTTCTCTGCAACAGATTTGTATGGATTAGTACTTTTCCTTGGTGCTGATCCTTACTGGGTCAAATATTGGTGGGATCAGCTTCTATATCGACCATACTGCAGGAAAAATACACAGCCTCTGTACAATTTCATAGCCAAGATAATGTGGAGGTCAGCAAAGAAGGACGTGATTGATCAAGTAAACATTTCAGTTCTAATAACATGTTTTTAGATAACATTTTGTACCCAAACCTTTAGTTGTTTATTATTGTTTCATTTTGTTAGATTCAGATCCCTCCTCAGACAGAAGATACACATTGGCTTCATTTTTCTCCTGTGGAGAGGCATTTTTATCATCGCCAACATGAGGTGTGCTGCCAGGATGCGTTGGTAAAACTCAGGAAGATTTTGGATTGGTCTCTCAAACTTAGTAGCTTGGATAGGAGGACAGTGACTTCCATTTTGTACCCTTTGCTACGTCTGAGGCAGGCCTGTTGTCACCCACAAGCTGTTCGTGGAGAATTCTTGCCTCTACAGAAAAGGTGAATTTTACTTCTCAAAATGGATTTAGATTCTTATTATCAATATGGAATGTTCAGTCCCTGAAGCTCTATTTACATCATAGTGCTCAAAGGTACCTACAGATATTCATAAAAGATGGGCTTTTAATTCTACCTTCACACTGTGTGTGAATCATTATTACCAGTAGCTGCCAGTAGTCTTAACATTACATATGACTTTATAACAGCAAGCCAGTACAGTTCTTCTTTTCTGATAGTATACAAAACAAAGATAATCACTTCATAAAAACTACATATGGCCAATGTGGCTTGTTTTGAAATTCTATTCAGGACACTAGACTTCTTCCCTTTGTTTTCTTATTATAGCTATATATGGTTCCCCAATTATATAAAAATAAATTATCCTTTTCTGACAAGTAATGTGATCGCTAAGAGTCTACACTGACTTGATGGCATGTAATAAATTTTTAATAATATACTGAGACATCTGTATGAATAAAGAGATAGAAAAAACCTAAACTAAAATAGATTTAGTCAATTAACCAACCTTGATTCCTTATATATCTTCCCTGGTATATATGTATCCTTGGTATTATTGCTACTAACTATTTAGTCCTCTTAACATTATACTTCCAGTGTCTAAAAAACAAGTTTATGCTATGCTAAGCAATCACAAATTGTATGACCAAAGCCTAGTTGAGATAGGCTGCCTAGATGCTTTTGTCCTTCTCTTTTTCTTTTTTCCTTTTCCCTGTACTTTTTACTCCTTCTCTGTTTTCTTTTAATTTACCTTGTATTAGATTTTTACTATTATAATAACAATTCTTAATAAAAATTACATATTAAAAAATAAGCTATCCAATCATATTTTACAATATTTACAACAACAGAAAAGCATCAGGCGAGCAACTAATAGTGGCATCTAAACATTCCCACCACTGTCACCACTAGCACTGACCTCTGTGGGAAGTTCAAACAAAATATTTTTTTGAAATCACAGTCTCTAGGATTCCACAGAACTTTACTTGACAAAGGCTGCTTTAGACAACAGTATTTTTGAAAGCAACATCTCCTTTCTGTGTAGTTTAAATAGATCAAACATATATCGGATATGAATTTTATTTGCTTTGTAAGATAATTTATTCACACATAAATAATCCAAATAATTTAGTTAGAAAATGTCTAAAACCGATTACTTCATTCAAAGCTAATTATTTACAATGAAATCAACAGTGTTGAAGAAATACTAACTTCAATGTGTCCACCATTAATGAAATTCAGTTAAAATTTAGATTATGGCCAGTGACTGAGAAATAATTGTAGTGAATAATTGTCTGTTTTCTCCTTTTTCTTCTCTTGAAGAAGGAGTACCAAATCATTGTGAAATTTGTAGTTGACAGTTCATGCCATCACTGTACTAGAAATATTATACAAACCTGTATTCGGAGGCTACTATTTCTATTAAATTTTACCATAATGGTTGTTTAAACCATTGTAATTTCAGGAAATGTGTAGATGGGATCTAGTGGTTTTAATCTTAGATTACTGATAGTCCTTGGTTATTGATTACTCATTCAATGACTATTTGAAGTTGACGATGATGAATGAGTGATGCTTAATGACCGGTCCTTAAAGTTCTAGCCATTCCAGCACCCCCACAGGCAGGTGATCCCGATCCAGGCATGTGGCAACTGGCTCATATTTACAATTGTAGCATCCCATGGTCATATGATTGCCACTGGTTGTCTCCCTGTCAGCTTCCCACAAGCAAAGTTAATGGGGGAGTTGGGAAGGGAAGACCACAAGTCATTCTTGTAGTGTCTCTTCTACCCATGCCCGCCCACACCTGTGTGGCACTGCAGTGCCATTTCCCATGTTCACTTACACAAATGCCTCAGCACCCCTTCCCATGCCTGCCCACATTCACGTGGTCCTGCAGCACCCCTTCACATGCTTGCCTGCACTCATTTGGAGCCACAATATCTCCTCCCTCACCTGCACTTACAGAGTGCTTTTGTTATTTTGGCATCCTAATAGTTAGGAACATACGGTTTTCCCTGCTTTTGCTTTGTTGAGCCCTCCATTATTTTAACTATTCATTGTTGTTGATCAGTCATCGTCTTCTTTACTTCCTCTTTTACTGCTTCGGGTGTCAAGGGAGATACAACATTCTGGCTCTTGCTCTTCTGGCGGCCTCAACCATTGTTCATTGACGTTGTTGTAGCGCTGATCAGTCACTTTTACTTAAGTCAGTTACGTTCTTTGTCCATACTTATGATCTCTCCCATATTGTGCAAATTGTGTGCAATTTGTAAAGCTTGTGGCCAAGAGTATTGTCCATTCTTTGTTCTGCAGTAATTTGGATAGCTATTACAATGATGTCTATAATTCACGTTTGGGTCTTTGTTCCAGCACAATGACAATGGAAGAGCTTTTAACATCTCTACAGAAAAAATGTCGGATAGAATGTGAAGAAGCTCATCGCCAATTGGTGTGTGCTCTTAACGGCTTAGCTGGTATTCATATTATTAAAGGTAAAAAAAAGAAAAACCCTGGAAATAGTATGGGATGATTCTTTGACTTGGAAATATATTCTGTTCTTTTTATCTTAATTTGTTACAGGTAGTCCTCAACTTACGAATAAAAAAGGGATCAGAAAATGTGTTGTTAAGCAGTACAGTTATTAAATAAGGCATCATGTTACTGCACTCAATTTCACAACATTTTTTGCCACAATCATTACATGAATCACCGTGGTCTTTAAGCGACACATCCCATAACTGTAACTTGTAACCTTCCCTGCCGGCTTCCCCATTGACTTTGCTTGTCAGAAGCCAGTTCGGAAAGTCACAAATGGTGGTCACATGACCACAGGATACTGCAACTGTTGTAACTACACTACAGTTGCCAAGTGTCTGAATCAGGATCACGTGACTGCAGGGATAATGCGACTGTCATAAGTGTGAGGGCTAGTTGTAAGTCACTTTTTTTCAGTGCCATCATAATTTCAAACAATTGCTAAACAAATGGTTGTTAAGTGAGGACTACCTGTATATTAGTTAAGGTTTTTTTTTTGAAATTTTTTTTTATCTTTCCATATAGACATTTCACATGTTTATCAGCTCATTTCTCATTTCATTCTTTTATATACTCATTACATATTTTATACATATTTCTTATATTTATCTTATTGCTTTATTTAGTTCCCCATCCCCCCTTTCTTCTCTTACAGCCCCTCCTTCCATTCCATTCTTTCCCTCCTCCTCCTCCTGCACTACTTCCCTTCCCTCTCTCCTCTCCTCTTCTCTACTTCCCCTCCTTCCCTCTCCCCTAAACTCTCCCCCCCCCCTTCCCTCCTCTAGTGTAAAAAACGGCCCAACGGCAAACCGGAAGTGCGTTTTTCCGAACTTCCGGTTTGCCTGTTGGGCCGTTTTTTGCGCTCCGGGGCTTCAGGAAGCTTCCCTGAAGCCTCCGGAGGGCAACACGGCCTTCCCCAAGGCCGAAAATCAGCTGGCCAGCATGTGCATGCACGCTGGAGCTGACATAGGGTAACGCCTCATGTGCCCTCTGATATGGCTCCGCGTGCCACCTGTGGCACGCGTGCCATAGGTTCGCCATCACTGCCCTACTCTCTTTCAAGTGTTACATCTAGGATACATCATTGCTCATATTAGCAAGATTTATATACCGCTTTACAGTGCTTTACAGCCCTCTCTAAGCGGTTCACAGAGTCAGCATATTGCCCCCAACAATCTGGGTCCTCATTTTACTCACCTCAGAAGGATGGAAGACTGAGTCAACCTTGAGCCGGTGAGATTTGAACCGCCGAACTGCAGCTAGCAGTCAGCTGAAGTAGCCTGCAGTACTGCACTCTAACCACTGCGCCACCTTAAGCTCAATATTCAAATTGATTCATTTATATTCCATTTCTAACCATGTATAATACTTCCCCAATGTCTTGTAATACAAAGAATCATCTTTATCTTTTAATCTTAATGTTAATCTATTCATTTCAGCGCAGTCCAGAATCTTCTTTATTATCTGCTCATCTCCAGGAATATTTCCTGCTTTCCAATTTTGTGCAGTTTCTCTTACTATTTCCTCCTCTAATTCAATTTGTAACAAAAAATCATATAGTTTCTTAATCATTTTTTCATCCTTACCTATCAAAATCTCATCTAATTCCGAGATTTCCATCATAAATCCCTCTTGTTTATCTTTTTCATATCTTGATTGTATTTGCAAATGTGTGAACCAATCTGTCTTAATTCCCTGGTTTTCCAGCTCTTGTTTTGTTTTAAGATCTCCTTTTTCTGTTAAAATGTCCTTATATCTTACAACATTTCTTAGATTAACTATGTTTGGATGTACAAGCGCTTCTATTGTTGAAAGCTGTCACTACGTTCATTTTAATTTGTCAGCAGGACTCTTATTCTGAAATGACATTGTACACTGATATGAAGTCCTCATGTGATACCTGTACTGCGCATGTGTTAATCGTTCCTTTGTTCTCTTTGTTCTTCACCATGTAGACGCAGACTTAGATGTTCTTATTTTTGTTATGCAAATATATTACTTTTATTCTTTCCTGGACTCCGGTCTTATTCATGGGGATTCCGGCATCTTCTCAAGAACACGAAAACTGGCATGCCCCAATCGTCTATGCCACTTGTGTATGCAAAAGTTTTCCAGTTAGTGAATTTTGAACATTTACATTTTGGTGAAGAACCACAGACTTGCTCTGAGCAACCTGTTTCACAATCTTGGTTTTCTTGGCTGCAGCCTTTTGTGAAGCAACAGGATCTCTCACTGGGATATCTCTCTCTGGGCCTGTGCTTCCCTTTTGCATTGGCATACTTGCCTGTGCTTGTGTTTTGGACTTTGGCTTTAAATAACATTGGAATTTTCATATAATATTTCCTTTTCACTTTTTCCCACGTTGTTAGTAAGCTATTCCTTAAATAATGACTCTGAAAATATGAATGTGCTTTACTCTTCCCATACCACAGAAATGAGTGCCAACCAGTTTGTAAATCATGACCTTCTAATGTTAATAGTCTTGCATTTCTCAGTAACACCCATTATTTTAACCATGTCAGTACAGCAGCTAGATAGTACAGTTTCCAATTAGGTACGCCAAATATATTCGTTAAGTTAAGCTATTTGGTTTTCACTAGATTCTTCCAAGCAAAAAGTAGCTGTCATCTGAATGTAGTTGCTTAATGAGAATAGCAATGAATATGTGGAATGGTACTGTTTTGGCTTTCAGAAACAAAACTAAGTAGAATTTAAATAATGCAGTGTGTAAATTGAAGCATCTCAGACTTTTGTATTATGTTGCTAACATATTTTGATTGATTGGTAGATTAATAGATTGACTGTGTGCCATCAAACTGGTATTGACTCTTAGTGACCACATAAATAGTTTTCTCCAGGATAATCTCCCCAGCCAGGCCCTTCAGGTCTTCCAATAATATACTCATTACTGTTGTAACTGAGAAAATCCATGTTGCTGCTGGTGGTTCTCTTCTCTTTCCTTCCATACTTGCTAGCATTATGATTATCTCCAGAGAACTGTGTTTTTGCATAATGTGTCCAAATTTGAGCCTGGACATTTGGGCCTAGAGTGAAAACGTTGTGGGTTGATACATTTGATGATCCATTTATTCTCTTGGCTACCTCTGGTATTCTCGGGAATCTTCTCCAACACCAAAGTTCAAAGTATCAGTGATCTTTATATATTGCTTTTTTGAAGTCCAAACTGCACTTTCACAGAGTGTCACAGGGAAAAGCATTGCCTGCACAATTCTGATCTTTATATGTATAGGTCCGTGATGGCGAACTTATGGCACACGTGCCAGAGGTAGCACTCAGCGCCCTCTCTGTGGGCACACGAGCTGTTGCCCCAGTTCAGCTCTGCCGCGCATCCGCGCACACCTCCTGCCGGCCAGCTGGTCTTCAGGTCTCTGCCGCGCATGCGGGGGGACGGGGCGTGTGCAGGGGGGCCATGTGTGCATGCGTAGGGGGTGGGGTGTGTGCAGGGGGCTGTGCGTGCATGTGGGGGCCACACGTACATTGCATTTTGGGGGTTCGGGTGCGCGCACACACATTCGCGCGCACACATGCACGCTTTGGGCACTCGGTCCGGAAAAGGTTAGCCATCACTGGTATAGGTGGCATTTGAATATTTTTTTCCAGGGCCTTCATGGCTACTCTAGGAAGGGCTGATCTGCAGGGTATTTCTTGATTGCTGGTTCCTTTATTGTTGGTGGTTGAACCTGAAATGTAGGTGTTCTCCATCACTTCAGTATCTTTATTTCTTCCTCCAGTTTTAAAATTATTCTTATCTTTTTCAGTCCAACTTTCCTCATATTCAGTATACAGGTAGTCCTTGCTTAATGATCCTAATTGAAGCCTTAACACTTAAGTGAAACAGTGGCCTAGTAGAAAATCATGTAATCACAACTGTGCTTTCCAGCTGGAAAGAGACAAGAGTAGTCAGTTTCATACCTTCAGCTTTGCTCTTCTACACATTAAAAGCAATGAAATTGCAGCCTCAGTGCATTACATAAAGAGCTTACAATACTCTTAAAATCTCTGCATCTCCAGTCTTTCTGCTCTGCGAGGGGAGAGAGAAAAAACCCCAACTATTTCTGTAGACAATCTCTTCTTTACCTAACCCTTTCCCGCTGCCAATACGATCACATTGCTTTCAGTAGGGATACCCTTGAAGAGCATTCAGAAGGTACAGGTGGTGCAGATTGCAGCAGCGTGGGCAGTTCTCGGGGCCCCAATAATTGTACATGTAACACCGCTGCTCCATGAACTGCATTGGCTGCTGGTCCTCTTCCAGGTGTAATTCAAGGTGTTGGTAATCATCATTTAAGCCCATCATGGTATGGATCCAAGCTACTTGAGGGACCATCTCATCCCATTGGGACTGTCCTGTCCTACCTGTGCTAGCAGAGAAGGCATGCTGTGGGTGAGCAAATGATTTCTGTAAGCAATCTCTTCTTGCCAGATCCTTTCTCTGGCTTATTTGCAGAGCAGAGAGTTTGTAAAAGGGATTTCAAGAGAATACTGTAATCTGTTTGTATAGTGTGTCGTGGCTCCCATCCCCTAGCTATTGACACAATTCCATTGCTTTCAATATGTAGAGGAACAAACAGCTTACTTTCTTACAATCCCTTTCTCTCCAACCTTTCTGTTCTGTAAGTGACGAAAAGAAAAAAATACATCAGGCGCAGAACAATATATACTGACTAATAACAATTACATAACTCAGGGATGCTGTCAAAGTCATAAATGATCGTAATTTGGTCATAATAATTTTTCAGCACAATCATAATTTTGAACAGTCATTGAATGAGTGTTCAGTAAGCAAGGACTATCTGTATAGGTTGAATAAATAAGGGGAGAATATCCAGCCACATTCTGTCTGGACTGTGAATAATAGGTTTTGCATGAAAACAAATGAGGTGTTTTGAGATTCCCATTTTTCTAAACACTTTTCAGTTTGATATAATCAACAGAATCAAAGATCTTTCTGTAATCAGTGGAACACATATTGACTTCTTGGTATTCTTTGGCTTTCTCAATTATCCATTGTTCAGCAGTAATAATGTCTCATGTTCTTTGGCCTTTTCTAAAGCCAGCTTGAACAGGAATTAATGGAATATCTATAAAAATATGGCAAGAAGAAGTGCTTGTAAAGGTTCTAACCAAAAGGATGACAGCAAATCTGGAAAATTACAGAGGCCATTGAAGAGGTCAGTTTTCATACTAATTCCAAAGAAAGGATAATTGAGTATACACTATTGTATAGTATCTTTAACTTCACATTCTAGCAACATAGTGCTAGATTACAGCCCCTTATGGAAAGGAGATTCCAGATGTTCAAGCCATGGAATGTGTTTAGAAAAAAATATCAATTTGTTCTGACTTAGTAATGACTAGGATGGTGATTTAACTTCTTCTAGTATTAGTAGGGAATATTTGTTCAGATATTTGGTCTCTTTTCACATTCATCCTTTGAATTCATTCCACAGTTCTTCCAGTTCCTTATCAATGAGATTTAAGCCTTCAATATGATTTTTGATGTTCTCCTTAAAAATGGTGGCTATATGCTCAAAATCACATCATGGATTCTGGTTGACTTTCTTTTTTTTTTCACTTTAGCTTAACTTTGAACCTTTACATGAGAAGTTCATGATCTTCTTCACAGTCAGCCCCTAGCTATGTTTGGGTGTTATAATTGAGCTCTGCTATCTCCTTATACCAATAATAGAGTTAGTTTGATTTTTGTGTGTGGCAAGCATTGATGTCCATGTTTATAGGTATCACTTTGGTTATTTGAAGACTGTTAGCAATGAAAAAGCATTGGCAGAAATGGATAAATCATTCCCCTGCTCCATATAGTCGAATTACATCTTCATCCTCAATATTTTCCCCTTTAGCATTCTGATCTCCAGCAGGTATTGCATCTTGCTTGCATATTCTGTTGATTTCAAATTGAACTTGAGCATTAAACTCATTAACCTCCTCTTCTTTTGCATCAATGGTTGAAGCATTAACTTGGATAATTTTCATATTAAAGAGTGATCTGCAACATCTAAATGACACTATTAAATCATTAATTGCACTGTGATCAATTGTTCTTGCTGCATCTTACCTAACTGAAAGCTTAGTGTGTTCTCTATTTTTTGTGCCCAAATAGTGAACAGTGTAATCTTCTTTCTGAAAGCACCCAATTTCAGTCCATTTAAATTCTCTGATGTCTAAGTTATCAACACAATATTTAGTCAACTTCATTTCATCTTTCAGTATGCTGAACATCCCCATATTTATGCTTTTTAGATTCCATGTTATGACTGTAATTTTATCATTGTAACTTCAGATTTTTTTCCCCTGCATGAAACTGGCATCTACACTAGATGCCCTGAAAGCTTTAAATTAGCCATGCCATGAATACCCTTAGTAATTCAAAAGGTTCTCAGCACTTCCGAGTCGCATGTTGAGGAGCATCCAACCTGAGGGGGCCCTCATTCAGAACTATATTGTTAGTCAGTTTATCTTGACTATCCTGTGCAGTATGAAACAATGCCTTTGTCATTGTCACTAAAGTGATCATCTGCCTCCAGCATCTTCTTCTATGTTGCTGCTGCCCAATGTAGGAGTCTGCTAGTTCAGCTGGGCAACTGGGTAAACCTTCATGCTTGAATGACCTTGCTGGGATTCTATACTCTTGGCATACATTCCTGATGTTCTTGGCTCATCCCCCACACCCCATTGCTGATTATAAAACACATTTGTTAAGGCATTGGTCTTATATATTGTTTTATGGCTTTATGAAACTTGAAGCAGCTTCAGCTTTGGTCTTAAGTTCACTGGATTACTTTAAAATGAAGTGAGAAATATTCTTTTTTTCATACTGGTTTGCCTGCAGTTCTTTTAAATATCAAGTGAATGTCAATTCTGGATTTTAATGCCAAAAGGAAACATTACTCTTAAGAAATAACTTTTTTGCAGTTTGTTTTAGTTGAAAACAACAAATGGATTTATGAAATAAAAAGAAAACTCTCATGAACCATTTCCAATAAATTTAATACTTTGTCATGAATTAGTTCTTACAGTATAACATCTGTGGAGATTCTCAGTCATCCAGGTCATAGTTGTCTCAAAAATGTTATTTCAAAAGGCAACTAGACGGTGTTTTCCTTGAAGAAGAAGAATAGTATAATGCATACATAGATACCTGTCATAGTACCTGCCCTGGTAGCAAACTTGGGGAAGAAAATCATACCCCTATAATTCTTCCTGCGAGGAAAAAACAAGCTTTAGCATAACTTTAAATAATAATGTAATAATATTTTACATGGAAGTTACAGTGAGTGGCAAGTGAAGTTCTCAACTTTAGAGTTCAAGTGCAATGGGAAACCACAGTTTCCTTGGACATAAATAAACCTGCCTGAATTTCTGGTTTATATATTTCCTCTCCCCTCTACATTTTCATGATTGTAAGGAAAGGATTTGAAGCTTGTGCTTAAGAGAACACAATTACACATTTCCTGCTTTGAAATTTATGATTTGTTTAACTTAAAGAACAGGTCAGAATCTGAAATCCAACTTTGATACCAGATTCTTTTCAATATCAGGCACTTTGGATTATGGCTTAAATTTGAAAACAGATTGAACTGATTTCTTTGGAGTCATAAAATTAGAACAGAAAGAGAAACATGGATATCAATTGATAGTGGTTTCCTATTATACTTTAATTGGGCCTGGTTCATTGTTTGAAGTATAGCACATTAACAGTCATCTCCTGGTATATTTTTTCCAATTTCAACCACAAGGCATGCAAGGAACAGCAAGGACAGTACTTTGAGAACCAGCAACAGAAATCAATTTTCACAAATAATATGAAACTGTTATTTGGTCACTTCATTTATCTGAGTTTTAGTAGAAGGATTACAGCAATGAAAAGAAATTCAGTGGAAATATTCCACAAGTCTATTTGGTAAGAAGTTTGACTTACCAGCTGGTAATTGAAACAGACTGTCAAATATATGGCAGATTCACCCTGAACTAGCTGAACAAGGGAGAACTGGCAGGGCAAAGATGGGGCTTCGGATTTTGGACATTTTGGTTTGTTAATTCCAAAAGAATTCCCTGATTAATGCTTCATATTATTTTTCCTCCACATCCTCTTTAGTGAAGAGAACAACTCAAGAAACGTCATCTTTTTATTATGGGAATAATAATTCTGTGGTAGACTTTTTTTTTAAATTTCATTTTCAGAGTGGAAGTTTGGTAATTCAAGTCCTTTTCAGTTAGATTCATGTATTCTCATGTATATATTTTTTAATTTAAAGGTCTTCTTTAAAAAAGGTAATTATGATGTATAATTTTATGTAATCAGAAAACAGAAATGCAATGATCTAGTCTGAAATGTGCTAATTTTTCAGGAGAATATGCTTTGGCAGCAGACTTGTACAGAGAAGTTCTACGTTCCTCTGAAGAACATAAAGAGAAGCTCAAAACAGATTCATTGCAAGTATGTACACTAATTTGGTTTTTTTGAAAGAGCGCATAGACTAATAAATGTGTTTTTAAAAAACCTAAACCTTTATGAATTCATTTATGAATAAGCAAGTATTGAGCAATTATTACATCTCCATTTTGTTTTATTTTGCAGTTGTGATTGATGCAGATGGATCTAAATAATACTGTTAAAGAACAAGGCATAAATATCTTAAATAAATGCAGTTCTTTCTTTAGAACAAAGCTGTGTGTACATATGCAATACTCCACTTAGCATTGAATTACTTCTCTTAGTTTATTGGTGTGTGGTATTTTTAAAATCTTTATGGGTATTTTTGAAGGGATTGCACCAGTCTGTTTGGAACATGGTACTTTACAGGCTTTCAAGACTGGGGTCAGACCTTTGACCATGCCAGGTCAGGAAACAGATTCCATGAAAAAAATGTCAGTATTCTGCTGAGGTAAATCTCTACCTGCGCACCCTCCCCAGCTCCTCTGGGGCCCCTCTCAATTGCCCCCGCCGCCCTACAAAATCATAGACCTGCTGCCCCCAGCTGATCTTCACCATCTTCTGCTGGCACAGTATGCCAGAATGGCACTATGCAAGGTGGCTGCTGGTCATGCCAGGCCTTCTTCCTGCTTGTGCCGTTCTCCAAATTGCATGCACTGTTATCCAAGTCGCATGCCCATTATTGTGAGACCTGAAGAAGATGGCCACACATGGCCAGCAGCTGCCTCATAGGGACAGAACAGCCACATCTCATCAGTAGCAAGATCAAGCAGATGGTGATGGTCAGCTCAGGTGGCAGGGTCCCTGGGATTCAGGGTGGCAAGGGTGACTGCAGCTAGGCCTGGGTTCCTGCAATAGAGCAGCTGTTGGAACTTCTCAGGATATAGAGGCTTTGCACTGCATTCTTGGAGTTCCCCAGGGCACAGTGGCTTTGTGCTATGCTTCTGGCCCATGCTGGGGTAGCTGAAGCTTCCAGGGCGGCTGCAGCTTCATGCTGTGTAGCAGCTCAGGGATTTTTTGCAGCTCCAGAGTCATGGTATGCCACGAAGCACCTGAGCCACATGCTTCTGGGGCTGCTTGCTGCCCTGCAAGGCAGGGCGCAGGGTGATCAAAAGAATAGAGATGGGGGGCATAGGCAATTGGGGGGAGTTGAAGGAGAGGCAGTCTTTTACCTTGGAAGAACCAAAGCTTAGGGCTGGGAGAGTTTAAGTTTGGGATGGCTTGGATTGGGGTAGATCCTTACCTAATGGCTAGTGGAATTTGCTGAATGACTGCAGTGTGGAGTGCCAGGATTGCCATCACTAAGCAATGGGGTCATGTGATGTCGCTTTATGGCTGCATCACTTAGCAATGGAAATTCTAATCCCAGTTGTAATCATGAGTTAAGGACTACTTGTATTCTTTCTCCAAGGTCATTTCTGTGGTTTTCCACGGTTACTGAATTGAGTTCAGTAATTTTCTGGAACAAATTATTGAATCAATTTTGTGTGGTTGTATAGCTCTATTTGTCATTGTCTAGGTGACTGATATATTTGTATACACATGTTTGACAGCGATAATTTGAAATGATGGTTCTTTCATTTCAGCTTCTGAATGCTTTGAAAGCTTTTGAAATAAAGAATGTGTGTGTTTTCCAGTTCTCCTCACACATTTCCATTCTAAAAGCCTACTTTTTTCTCCCTCTCCATTTCTTTGAAGTGGCTATTGGCAGGGTTTGTGAAGGTCAAACACAGAATCTGGAGCAAAGAACGCCATGAATTCAAGGAGACACCCCCCCCCCCGGCTCAAATTTTCTGCTTTTAGTACACTATTTAAATTCAGCAGTGAAAATGTTTTCATCATCTGTTCAGAAATACATGTTTTGGACAAAAGAGGCAAAGGGCTTAAGGCAACCATTTTAAAACCTTTCATTCCTCCATCCACAAAATCCCTTCAAATGAGCAGAATTTTTCATCACATCATCATCCATATTCCTTGCAGCCATCACAGACCTTTACTTTAAAAAAATAAATAAAATAAATAAAAGTTATATCATTGACCATACAAAATAGCCATCCTGGTCAGTTGCCCTGATCTGTAAATGTGTATATACAGTACTGTACAATTGAAAGTAAGAAATTATGTTCTAAGTTTCCTTAGTGTGCAAATCTGTTACACATTAAACGGTTCCCTATTACAGTCTTCAGAATATAATAGACTTCATGACAGGCATATATGTTACATTGACAGAGACTTCATTCTACACACAATCTGATGGAACTTCTGACAGCAAATCATCCTGGGATATCACCCACTTTAAGAGATGGCAGACTTAAGGAAGAGGTACTTGTTCATTGTATACATTTCAGGGTGTGTGTGAAGGAGTACCAATTTGCAAAAAAATAATTAAAAAATAGATGTGTCTACAAACATAGAACATTTCCATATGGGATATTTCATGATAAACTCTGGAGTAATAAATCTGGCTAGCAAAACATTATCACGGGATTAGGGATGGGGATTCTTTGTCTCCTGAGAAGCACCCATGTCTGTTAATTATACTTTGTTCCCTTTTATTAAAATCATGAATCAAACCAGGCTAATATTCTAGAATAACTTTGTTTAATTACAGTAATATATCTAAGGAGTAACTGTATTTCTTTGTTAAAAGGGTTTCTGTTAAGGTTATATGACTACCTAATCTTTCATTTAAACGCAGTGTGAACAACTCCGCCAGCATTATATGAGTAAATCAAATGCAGAAGTTGCTGAAGCTCATCAGGCTTTGCAGCCAGTTATACAGACAATTCATGAACTCCAAAGGAAAGTAAGATATGGCTGCCATTATTTGATTTATCTTTTTAACATACAGAGATACTATATTTTTGCATCCTTTATTACAGGGCATCTTGAAATCAGGATGTGCATATGTTTTCAATTAGAAAATATTAGAAACATGCTCAGATAAGATGCCACATCCCATATAGGACTTTCACTCTCAAATAGTCGTATTCCAAATTCAGAATGGTTTAATTTGAAATGTTTTGCACAGCACAAATTGAGGTTCTGTTATAAGTTTAGTGAATTAAAAATATGATTGTTTATTAACAGCCTATCATTCAAAAGCTAATTAGGTTCTTTAGAAATGTTTAAGTGGTGGTCACATCTTACTTGTTTCCTTTATTAAGAAGACAAAGTACAAAAATATCTAGCTTAGAAATAGTTCTAAGACTAATTCCCCAAATTGTTAAAACACATATCGCCGTCATGTAGTCAGATAACTTTAAAAATGTCTCCACGTTAGAATTATCTGCTAGGACAGTAAATATGTCTCTGGCCATGTTCTTCAAAGAATTCTTTATAAAAACATAATGCATTTATTATAGTTTCAGCTATTGTCTCTCTTCCTAGGTATCAGTTTAGTTTCTCTATATGCTATTATTAGATGCTGCCTCTAAACCAAACTGAGAACAGAACAGTACCCACTGAGTGTAGTAATTCCTCCAGATTTAATGTGATACAGACATCCAAACCAATACTAATCAATCAGAAGCTGATTGCCATATCGGCTTCTTAACTTATATTTTGCGTGAAGCCTGACCATAAGGCAATCTTGTAGCATCAGCATGGAGATAAAATATATGTGTATCTTTGATTCCTATCTTCCAGACCAGTTGTGAGGGTCAATACTTTGATTATTTCCTCTATATCCCAAATCAGAAGGTATCTTTACACTAAGGAAACTAAGGACATTTTATAATTAGGATCTCTAGAAAGTGTGATATCATACTTGCATTCTGCTTTTGCAATGAGCTCAGTTAGATGTTTTAGCCTAACTTCATAAAATTGACATGAGGTAAGACAGTACAGATGGTTGAGCTTCACAGCTCAGCGGGGACATGGTCCATGCCTGCTGGTCAAAGTCTGACACTGTTCCTCCATGCTAGAGAGAGCATTGTGCAGCACTAGAAATGACAGATGTAGTTATGGAATGATTCACTGAATCATGGAGGCCTTCATCTTCGGAAGCATTAGCAATGGATTATTTACAAGGCAATGTCTTTGAGAGTGCTGTTTTTCAGTGATTAAAAACCTGTGCTTCAGGTAGATCTTGTAGTTTTTTCTTCAGAAACTACCTTAAGGTATCTGGAGCATTTACTACTTTTTTTTTTTTGAGAATTTCACAAAGTAAGTGGTGATAGATAGGAATTTTGTAACTCAGTATTGATCCAAAAGTAAGAAGTTGTTGATATAGTCCTTTGTTCTACCAGGCATGCTAGGCACAAGAAAAAATACATTGTCGGACTCTTTTTGAAAGGCAGCTCTGGTTGTACATGGGCACATACCCTGCAAGACGGAAATGATACAGATAAACACATTGACAAACATATATCTAGAGCTGGATTTTTCAGGTTGATTTGAAATTATTAAGTAAGTTGCTAAAGATTCCCTAGCATAATATTGCATTACATCAGAACTTGTTAAAACAATCTGGACCTGTACTGTTGCATATCCATGTATGATGTTCTTCTTTCCTTTGGTTATTATTTTTTTAAGTCATACTACTACTCCATTAACTCAGTTTCTCCATAGTGGGTGGAGCTAACCTCCAAGAATGGGAAGACACCGTCCGTTCAGCCAATGAGGACTGAGTCTGTCAAATTGATATCTTCCTCCTCCTGCCTTCATTCCCCCTCTTTGACTCAGTCCTTGGCCAGAACTGGACGCGTGTTTCATCTGCTCCCATTCTGTGAGGTCTCAACTGTCATCGAGTGCCTGTGAGTCTCCCCAGTCGGCTGTCTACCGGTCGCTGGGTCAAGGATCGCGCTGGGCACGGCTTCGGCCGTTTGCCCTGCTTAGAGCCGAGGGCCTTCTCCAAAGGGGGGTTCCACTCCCTCCGTCCTTAGTGGCCTTGAGTACCCTGGATCCACCTAGTACCGGCTCTCTATTCCGCCTCCCTTTTGCCTGTGTGCTGCCGCGGGAGCGATCGTGCTCAAGCGGCTTCGGCTAGCGGAGCTTCGCGCTCTCCGCGTGGGGGAGGGCTGCCCCGTCATTGCCACCCAGCCCCTTCGGCGTCGGGGTTCCTGCCCCTTAAGTCGCCTTCGCCGCCGGCCTTGACATCGGGGTTCTTACCCCTCCGGCCGATTCTGCCGCCTGCCCCAGCATCGAGCGTGCCTCAGGAGATTTGCCTCAGCAGCCGTTTGGCCGTCAGCGCTCCCGGCTTCGTGCTTGGGATTCCAGCCCTGCCCCAGCGCTCTTCGCACGAAGCGGGCTGTGCCTAGCGGGTGGCTGGGCCCCGAGGCGGCGTCTGAGCCGCGGGCCTACACGACTCCGGTCTTCGGCTTTCCTCGGGGAAGAGCGGCTGCTCTGAACGTTCCGCCTCGTGCGGCGGCCATTTTGGGGGAGCCTTTTTTGGCGGCGGCCATTTTGAGCTCCTGTTTGCCTGCGGTGGCCATTTTGGACAGGGATCTGGTGGCGGCGGCCATTTTGGACTCATTATTTGCCTTACCGTGGCCTGTTGGAGTGGGCTCGACTTCCGGCTTCTGACAGGCAGCCTATTACGCCGCTAGTGGGGCTTCTCAGCCTCCTGGGCTACAATTCACAAGTCTCGGCCTCCTCGCTTCGTCACATAGCGGTTCCGATGGCTGACGGAGACAGGGCGCACAAGAAGGCGCGGGCCAAGACCCATCACTTGGACCCCCCAGCTGCTCCATCCTCATCTGTGTCTGCTGGCAATTCTGCCTCCCAGGAAGGGAGACCACCTCCTGCCCGCCAGTCAAAGGCGGCTCAAAGGGATGAGACCCGACGGGCCAACAGGCTAGATAAGTTGTGTGCCCGTTCTAGTCATGACAGACATCCCTCAATGGAGGCAGGGGGTGCCCATCCCGTTGTTCAGTCGGCGGGGCTTTCTCCTTCCCGGGCCGAATTGCTGTCCTTGGACAACCCCAACCTGTCGATCGCTGACCAAGACGTTTGGGAGGCGCCGCCCCGGGTCACGACCCAAGGGTCCACGACTCAGATGGTCCCAGCCTTGACCCCCGCTTCTGGGGCCCCGGGGCCTCAACCTGCCATAACAGTGCTTGATCCTCAAGTGCAGGCATTAATAGCATCTGCGATCAGGCAAGGCATTGAGGCAGGCCTTCAGCAGAGAGACAAATTGCCGGTCATCTCGCAAGGTGCCGCCCCCTCTACCTCTTTTCAGGGGTATGCTGACCTTGGGGGCCAGTCGCCTGACCGATATTCCCGGGACCCATCTCCAAGTTCCCGTTCGGATCGGGAGGAGGGGGAGCTTGACTTGGATCTCTCGGACGATGAGGGTCTTGCCCCTGATCCTCCAACTTCATCCGGGCTTTTCCACCCGGCCCTATTTAAGTCCCTATTGTTCAAGGCCCGCAATGCCGCAAATTTGGGGTCTACTGCATCGGGGCTCTCTGATTCATCTTCTGTAAGAGACCCTTTGTTTGAGGAGGCCACCTCGCAGGCTGAGGTTGTTCCGGCTCCTCCTCTCTTTGTCGATGCCGTGCTTCGCCAGTGGGAGGCTCCTGCTTCCGGCCCCTTGCCGTCTCAAACGGACAAGCGGTACTTTAACGTGGCTCCTGAGCTGGCTTCACATCTCCACCTGCCTCCTGTCGATGCTCCTGTATTGGCATTGTACTCATCCAGCCACTTACCGGGCGCATCCGACGAACTCTTAAAACCTGAGGATCGCAAGACTGATCTGGCGCTTCAACGAGCTCACCAGGCAGCGGCCTGGGCTGTCCGCGCGGCTGCTACGGCATCTTTCATTTCTCGCTCCTCTCTACGCTGGCTCCGCCAACTGCAGGAGCACCTCCCAGTCTCTGACCTCCGGGCTTGCCAAGACTTGAACAAGTTGCTGGCTGCTACACAGTTTACGTCCGACGCCACACTCCAGTCGGCGCGTTTTGCGGCCAGGGCGATGGGGGCCTCAACGGTGGCTAGGCGGATGCACTGGTTGCGCAGTTGGCCCGTGGACGCTCGCCATAAATGGCGCCTGGCTTCCGCACCCCTCAAAGGGCAGCATCTTTTTGGGGACTGCCTGGAACCCATTGTGGTTGAATCACGGGACAAGCGGAAGGTTCTCACTTCTGTTCCCCGTAAGGG
>QLTV01002469.1:640731-677576 GCA_003457575.1 Thermophis baileyi
TTCCCTCGCTAGCGCCTCATTAGGGCTGGAAAAAAAGCTTCTAAAGCACAGCTGATCGTGGGAGGGAGCAGGAATGAGAAAAGCAGGCAAAGCGCAGAAGATCGCTTCACTCGCTAGCTCATTAGGGCTGAAAAAAAGCTTCAAAAAAGCTACATTTGGAGTATAAGACGCATCCAAATTTTCAGCCTCTTTTAAGGGGGAAAAAGTGTGTCTTATACTCCGAAAAAATACAGTATTTTAACCATCTTTAATAATATATAAAAGAATGTAGCAAAAGAAAGCAAAGGTAGCACCAATATTAATAGGAGCTTTGGGTGCAATGCCAAAACAATTGGAGCCCCACTTGAACACAATAGGCATTAACAAATTCACCATCAGTCAGATGCAAAAGGCAGGTTTACTTGGAAAAGGTTAATCGTGCAACGTATTTGTAACACCATCAAATATCCACATCTGGTTATCCCAGATCCTTGGGGGAAGGACTTGATAGATGAATAGAAATGCCAAATTTAATCTGAACATCTGCCTTACTGTGCATCAACCCATAATTATAATTGTATATTACAATTCAATCTTTTATTAGTACCAGAATAAAATTAAAACATTAAAATAAAATAGAACAGAACAAGACATTATAGTGTATTGCAGTTAATGGTGGACTCATCGATGGGTGGCCAAAGTCTGCCTAATTTTTCAGACACTATAATAGCTATATTACAATTTAGCTATATTACAATTGAGTTATAAAATCCAGACACTAAGAAAAGATGCACATATTTGGGTTTTATTTATTTATTTTATCAAATTTCAAGGCCATCTGACATCTTGATGACTCTAGGCAGCTTATAAATAAAAGCAATACATGTAAGAAAGAACATAAATGACAATAAGAACAGAACACCAACTATAAACCAGCTATAGTGGAAGAGGGCTCCACAATCATTGTGTCTCCAATTGTCCCTTTTAGCAACATTCCAGAGAGCAGGTATTGCAACACAATAGGCATACTTCCAAGGTCCCATAAAGTGGCATTGTTTAAGTGCATGCATCATGTTTGAGTATACCAGGTGGGCAGAGATGAGATACATGATATTGGTTCTTGCTCAATAGACACTTGAATTAAGGTGAATTTAAAAACACTTTATGACTGAACTCAAAGAGGTAGAGTTTCATTTTCTTTAAATTACCTCTCATATCAGCTCTGAAACATTTATAAGGTCATCATGCTGACTCTTAAGTGAAATTGGCCGCTGTATTTTTCATACTGTAATAGGCTTTCAAGCTGTACTCCTTTGAAATGTTTTCTATCACTTTCCATTCCATTTTTAGTTCTATTTATATCTCTTTGGATCCATCTACATTCTTTCATTTTTCTGAGAATTGTGTCATGTTTGATTATTATGAAATAACATATTTGATTAATAAAAATGAATAGTATTAACATCAAATTACTTAGATAATTATTTTAAGTAGAGCATAATTAATTTTTTTACTTTCGCTGTAAAAATGCTTTTCTTTAATGTTCACATAGTCTCAAGATAAAACAACTGGAGGTGTTAATCCAGAGCCCTGCCCAATTTGTGCAAGGCAGTTGGGAAAACAGGTAAAATTCTCCACCTTTTTGGTAGATAATTTAGTTCATTATTGGCATATGTGAAATAATTTTCTTTATCCAACAATACTTACAAATCTGTTGTCTTTTGAAACAATCCTATATGATTATAGTTCTGTATTTATTTTTTTAAAAGTATTCTGTTGGACCACATAGCTGCCAAACATAGAATGTGTATGCAAAATGTTGTATCCTGACGTTCTCAAGTATTATAATTTTCATATAGAAATATGTTTATGCTTCTACATCTTTCTCTTAAAATTCTGAAAATGATGATTGAAGTATATGGCACTACCTGATGAAACACCAGGCCGCTGAGCAGATATCCTAGGCATTTATAGAATTTCAGTGTTGTGTAAAAGTTTTTGTACTTTTTTTAAATATTAAAAGTTGATGTCAACATAAGTAGCTTTTTGCAAATCTACATAATTAGCTGTTTGTTTCTTCTAATTGCACGTTTTACAAGCAAAAGAAACCTTGGCTATAGCTTTTCAAACTTTTTTGAATATTGTAGCTAAATTCTAATTTCTAATATGATAGAAAAAGAAGACTTCTACAGCAAATGCATGAGTTGCATTTAAATAAATTTAATTTAAAGTTTCATTAAATAAAAGCAAAATTATATTTTGCCCTGGAAGTTAATTTTTGGGCCCTCATGTCATTGTGACAATGGGTGTCCACCCTGCCCTCCAAATGAAAAACCCTCTCTCAGAAGTTTGATTTTTTTTTTCTTTGTGGTGTTTTGATGTTTATGTGTATGGTACACATTTCCCTGTTACTCGCCCCATCATACTTTTATATGACCATACTGAACAATAAATGTATTTGCTTGTTTATTTTTTAGTTATTAAACTTATACGCCATGCATCTTGCTATCCGAAGGAACTCTTGCCAGCTTAAGTAAAATAGAGATATAAAACAATTATCAATATAAAAACAGTTTAAAATTGTAAAATATTAAATACAGACTAAATATCATGAATATCATTAAATATCATGGAGCAATCAAAGAAATTCAAGTCTTGTATTTCAGTTATTTGCAAGATTTCATTATTTTTAATGTGGTACTTAAATCTGAGTGAGAAATCTACCATTAGGCACCTGAGCACCTGTTCAGGCTAGCTAGTTAATTTAAAAATCTCATACATATGCATCTTTTCACTTTTTTTTTAAACAACTGAGTAGTCCTTTTCTAGTTTTCTTGTTGGTTTATATGAATAACAAATAAGTATTTTGTCTTATTTTCCTCCATCTAGTGGGCAGTGTTGACATGTGGACATTGTTTCTGCAATGAATGCATAGCTATTATTATAGAACAATACAGTGTTGGCACTCGCAGAAGTTCAATCAAGTGTGCCATCTGCAGGCAAACAACTTCACATAAAGAAATCTCCTATGTCTTTACAGCAGAGACCGCAAACCAGGAGGACGATATACCTGTGAAGGTAGACTCGATGCAAATTATTGATGATTTCATTAAGAAAAATTTACATTTTATTTATTTGGAAGTCGGTTTTGTGGAATTAGTTTCCACAACATTTTTGTGTCAAAATATATGTTATCCAGTTCTCTGGCCTTCCAAATGGCAAGTCATTTCATAGGATGAATTTTTTTTTAAATTTTTGTAATTCATTAAGTTATTCTAGTGCTTAATTTTGGCATCCAGAGTAACTGGACATATCAACTGGCTGGATCATGTTCATGGGAACAGTTTCATAATAACTTGATAGCCACACAAAACAGGTCATATGCTTGTGTGTTTCCTGGTATACATGAATTGATATGCTATAAACAGTGTTGTAAAACACATAATACATAATGTTACTTTGTAATTTTGATATGATCTGTACTGAATAAATGAAAACTAATTTTCATTTTCTTTCTCTTGAAAGGGAAGCCATTCAACTAAAGTAGAAGCTGTGGTCCGAACTTTAAAGAAAATTCAATTCAAAGATCCAGGGGCAAAAGCTCTAGTTTTCTCAACGGTATTTCTAAGATTTTAAAATTATAAAAGATCAGTTTGTGAATGTGTTATTCAACAGGGTTCTGGAGTATTGATAAATGAAATGAGAATTGATTGAAGCTAAATCTGGTGAGCATTGACAATTGTATATTTGGCCGTACTACTACTTATTTTTGAAGTAATAAACAAGGAAGTTCCCATACCTCGGTGGCACAGTGGTTAGAGTGCAGTACTATGGACTACTTTTGCTGCCTGCAATTTGCCGGTTCAAATCTCACCAGGCTCAAGGTTGACTCAGCCTTCCATCCTTCCGAGGTGGGTAAAATGAGGACCCAAAATTGTTGGGGGCAATATGCTGACTATGTAAACCGCTTAGAGAGGGCTGTAAAGCACTGTAAAGCGATATATAAGTCTAAGTGCTATTGCTATTGCTATCTAGTACAACTATCCATCTTATTTGTAGTATGTAAACAACTTTCTTTTATATTTTGCAGTGGCAAGATGTGCTTGATATCATTGCAAAAGCTTTGCATGATAATAACATGGACTTTGCTCAAATCAATGGAATTCACAAATTTCAGGTATTGATTTCATTATTGTTATTATATATTTTCTTTTTTCCCCTCTTAATACTAATATAGTAAGGATTAACAGACATTTGTACCAAAGTAATTCATATTTGAACTGGTGAAATTAATTTAGTTTCTAAAGTAACTATAATACTGTAAATTAAAGGGGGGAAAAGGAAGATAAATAAGATATTAGGTTGTAAAATAAGGACCAAGTACAAATTTAACATCATCCAGCAGTTAATTCCAGTTTGATGTAAAAGAAGCATATATCCAAGATATTAATGCCCCCATAATTTAGGATGATTGGGAACAAGTGGGTCAGATTTTATCCTATCTAGCTTTCCATTCTTCCCTGCCATTTTTCTAACTTGATCTATTTCCTCTTTAATTCTTTTTTAATGAGGCCTGCCTGTCATACTTTGTGATTGCTTTATTTTATTCTTGCCTGAATCACTTCTTTGTTTACTACAAAAATGTAAATGCAGTTTTAGGCTGAATTAAAATAATTATAATTTCCAAATCACAGTACTTAATCATTCTATTTTATTCTGCTTTGGTCGGGAGGAATCTGGATTGTGTTGTATTATGTTGTTTGTTTAGCTTTGAAAAGATTGAAAATGGATTTTATAGCACTCTTCAAATACCCAAAAGGCTCATTTCACGTTTAGACAAAACTTCTTAACAATAGGAGCAGTTTGATAATGTAATCAACTACCCAGTAATGTGAGCTACTATTCATAGGATATCTTCAAGCAAAGGTTAGATAGTAGTCCATTAGATATGTGTCTTATAAGTCCTCAAGAAGATCAAATCAGAGATCAGCCATATTTGTAATTATCCTTAGTGACCATGTTAGCCATGTTTTTGATGATTCTAATTATCAAAAGGTGTTCCAGTCTTTCTGCTAGTCATTCCAAATTAGATTTTAGGTAATTCATTCCTGCTGTCTTCTACTTGGAGTCATGATTCTGCTTTTGGCATCTGTACAGAATCACAGATAAGCAATTGTGTAGTTCTAAAGAGTACAGTTTTATCCTGCCAGGTTGGTTTAAAGCTTGGATGTTTTGGGCTTGCAATCTTCAGAAGCTACCTAAACCCAGATAGAGATATGACATACTCCACCAAGGCAAGCTTAATTTTAGCAGCAAATGCTCTGTAGGCACTCCCAAGACACCTCCACCCTCCAAGATATCTCATGCTCTGCCTCCTGCCCCTTGGTTTCCCCAAAGCCCTAAGGGCCTCCATACCCCACTCCATCACCATTCACTTACTTACCTTTTGACGAGCTCAGGCAGTCTGGGCCATGTGACACAATCAAGAAGAAGAAATCCTGTCACGTTTGCTTCTGTTGCAATCCTTTCTTGTCCAGCCAGCATAAACTTCTATGGTTTCTTCTTAGTTCCGCCAGCTCTAGCTTTGCACTAGTGGCGCTAAGAAGAAATTGTGCCTATTTTGGTTCCTTGCAAGCCTTTTCTCCCCAGCCAGCGTAAATTGGTAGTGATTTACCCTGGCTGGGAAGGAAAGGATTGCCATGGAAGCAAAGGAGATGGGATTTCTTTGCTCTACCAGCTGGCAGTGCTAAGAAGAAATCGCACCGATTAATGCTGGCTGAAGAAGAAAGGCTTGCATGGAATCAAAATAGGCACGATTTCTTCATAGCACCGCCTGGGTTAGACTAGCGTAAAGTTGTGCTGGTGGAGCTAAGAAGAAATCGTAGTGGTTTATGCTGGCTAGAGAGGAAAGGATTGCAACGGAAGCAAAAGTGACAGGATTTCTTCTTCTTGATTGTGCCACAAGGCCCAGCAAGGGAGCGGCCTTCTCTACCCTGACTTCCTAAGCTCGTCAAAAGATAAGTAAGCGAATGGTGACAGGGGAGTGGGGGTGGTGAGGTGTACATGGAACCCAGTATGTTGGCAAAGCAGGCCCAGTGTCTCTGAGGACCTGGCCAGGCAGGATGGTAGGGTAATAGGGTGGGTGGATGTGCAGCAGCGTCTCTGTAGTCGGTCATAAGGGCTAATGATGGGGGCTACACAATTTGTAACTTTGAAACCGTTTTGTATTTATCTTTTGGAGTGTCCTTTGTAACTTTGAATGTTTGTTAAATGGCCTGTCATACCTCAAGGATTACCTGTAAGGAATATCTGTATTCCTGGTAGATTAGTCCATTGTGTGGATGCCATCTTCATATAAAACAGGAAGTAATTTTCATGGTAGGAATTCAGTGTTCCTGTTTGACCTGCATGGTATTCTTACAAATTGTGCATGGATACAGCTGAGCAGCCTTTCATAACATCTAGTAACGTTAATCCTTGAGGTCATTAGAGTAGGGAAAAGGCTATGGTAAGGCTTCAGTCCTTTCTGCCTGGAACTGTATCTATTCTACTGCCTCACTATCAGGCACCTTCACTATGGGGAGTCATGAACATGACTTTAAGGAAAATACGCAGTTGCCATCACAAAAATAAAAAGTCCAGTAGCATTCGTTGACCACGAGAAAAAAGAAGAGACTCAGGCTATCTCCTCCTTGATTCTTTGGGATATAAAATAGAAGGAAAAGAAAACACAATCAAGCTTGCAGGATTCTCTGAATATAGCTTATCTCAATAAAATGTAGTTCTAGTCATTTTGTGGAGTCTTGTTTCCTGATCTGGGCAACATCAAAGGACTGGCATTCACTACGATAATCAGGAATGGGCTGATGCTGGGCACCATTCCCTATACCTGATTGAAGTTTAATATATAGTGACTTTCTATCATCTTTTGTCATACTATATTCCTTTTTATCTTTAAAACAAGGGTTAACAGTATCTTTTTTTATTCCAATTGAATTATTTGTATTTGTATAATCTTACTGCACAGAAAAGCAGTTGTATGCATTTGACTAAAAATCAATATAGTTAGGCAAACTGAAACCAATCGCAAATTCCATTTGAATTGAAACTTATTGCAGTTAATGCAGCGAAGGAATTGCTTAAACGATTAATTCAAAAGAAGTATTGTGGGAAAGATTTTTAGTCAGGGATAACAAGGAGCCCATATTATGTTTGCACATCATGTTGGTTGTTTTGTATGTGTAAGGTAGTTAGGATGTACTGTCATTAACCTTTAGTTATGTTTATTTAATATTCTGAAAAGTGGTGAGTTTATATTTATTCTCCCCCCCCCCATCCAACCTTTTCCTTTGTTGAAATGATACAATATTTTTATCTTCCAGGAAAACCTCTCTGCATTTAAATATGATCCCAAGATCAACATACTGCTTTTGCCTCTCCATACTGGTTCTAATGGTCTGAACATAATTGAAGCAACCCAGGTACTGCTGGTTGAGCCCATATTGAATCCAGCACATGAATTACAGGCCATTGGCAGAGTGCATCGTATTGGGCAAACTAAGTATGTTCTAAAATCTGATTTTGTAATCTAATTCCATTGTCATAAAGGTTTTAGAGGCTCTTGTTCCTTTTTTGCCAACCAGTGCAGTGACTTTTACACATCAATCAATTACATTCACTTATTCTCCATGGCATCCTCGGGAGAGTCCAGGATGGGTAGCTCTAGTCCTCTAGCTCTATGACTGAGTTGAATTTCTGAGGACCGCCTCCCTGTCAATGGTCCCCAGTTTTTCAACTCAGTCCAAGCTCTTCAGTCGCTCCTCAGAGAGCTCTGGAGCTTTGAGGAGAAGAAATAGAGTTTAGGATTAGTTTCAAACACTCCCTGTGTCAGTTTTCTGTAAGGATAACGAAGAATACCGAAACAATGAAATCAAGCTGTCAGATCAGCTGTTCGGTGGTGCTCTCCACGGTGGCAGATCGAGTGCGGCGGCGGCCCGCTGGGGTGGGCACTGCAGGGTGAGGCTTGCTGGCTCCAGGATCGGAGCCTCCCAGGAAGGTCTCCACGCCGAGAAAATCATCCTTTGGATCTGCCTGGCCGCAACCCTTGGCTCTCAACGGATTGTAGCTTCGAGGGAGCGGCCATTTTAGGCGCGAAGACCCAGAACAGAGCAAATTGCCTTGGCTTTTCGCAACCATGAGTGCCAGCAGAGACTGAGGACTAGTAATCTTCCTAGTGCTCAATTCTCTATACAAGGACCCTCGGGGCTTGATTGCCAACCCTTCGCTCTCTGCTTCGGCGGATAGTAGCTTGAGGGGGCGGCCATTTGTACAGACAGCTGAAGCTCTTCGTGAAGCTTCTGGTGGCCATTTTGTGGACAAAAACTTTGGGCGACCATTTTGTCTCGAAGTCCTTCTGAGGCCTGTTCCCATTGTTTTAGCCAGATTGCTGTTAAAGCACGGACTGCTGACTCTGGCACGACCTCTTGGCTCTCTGCTGGAGCGGATTGTAGCTTTGAGAGGTCGTAGAGACATTTAGAGAGCTCTCAACAGCTGGCCTTAAGACCCCTATTCCTATTTGGTGGGGTTGGAGTTCCTGCCCACGACTAGGGCACACTCCCAGCCAGGTAGCCGTGGTAGCTGTGTTACTGCATAAGACTGCCTCATTGGTTCGGCGGCTAGAACCCCTGGCATAACTGCCTCTGGTGCTCCCAGAATGACTGTTGGAGAGGGAGCCTCTGGTCAACTTGACCACGCTCCTCTGTTCTCCGATCGCCACGGCAGCGGCGACTCCACACAAGACTGCCTGAACTTTAGCGGCGAGGCCAGCGTACGTTAATGGGGGGGGAGCTTTTTCCCTCCTGGAGATTTGATCCTCATAGCATCTCCATAGGATCGAGGCCCGAGTTCAACCGCGACCGCGGTGGGCCCCAGCTCCACCCTGTAGTTAGGGTAAAGTAAGGGAGCGATTAACGACGCTGAGCCGGCAGCGGTGCTTGCGAGCGTGCCTGCCCATTTACAGCTTCTTTAGCATGGAGGACAGCGGTGCTGTATCGAGACCAGTATCAGATGGGGCTTGGTCTCCCCAGTCCAATAGAGCAAGCAGAGCTTCGGTCACACCGAGATCTGCCAGCCTGGCGGCGGCCGCTAACATCAAGGCCAAGGCTGGAGCGCAGAAAAAGGCATCCAGAGCAGAAAAAAAGGCCGCTCAACAACGTCAAAAGGCCCTGGACAAAGAATTTGATCGCTAAGAAAGGCACCACTGAGAGGGGCCACTCTTCTCGCCTGCCATCAGACAAGCTCGGAACTCAGGTCTCCCCTGACAACTTCGTGGCTCAGGGGCACCAGTCAGAGGCCCAATCGCTCCCCACTTCGGCCTGGTCCCCATCGGGGGGGTTGGCATTACCAACTTGCGAGAATGCCTGAAACGACCTCCCAAAGGCTGGTTCATACACAGGCAGCACCTGCTGATGGAGGTTTGCCCTTGGGCATGTATAGACAGGCTCCTGAGGCGTCCTTTACCCCAACAGCGGCGGGGCTCCGCCCTGGGGCATCTCAGGAGCAGGACATTCCTCCCTTCCTGAGGTAATGGATCACTCAGGCGGTCAGGGAAGGGATTTCTCAGGGCCTTCAGCAATCCCAACAGTTCCCGTTGCCTGGGTCTAGCCGGGATGTTTATTCGAACCCCTGGGAATTATCGAGGGAGGCGGACTACCAGGGTTCTTATTCCCCTGCCCAGTCCAATAGGGGCCATTCGTCCTTGTCGGAGGGTGAGCTCCCGGGAGAGGGGGATTTTTCTGACTGTGAGCCAGATCCTCCCGGCATACCAACCCATAAGGGCCTATTTAATCTGGCTCTTTTTAAACCGCTTCTCATCAAGGCATGTAGCATGGCACGCCTGGGGAAGGACCCGGCCCTCCAGGAGACTCCATCTGAGGTGGGTAAACAGGAGGATTTCCTGTTCACCGAGCAAGCCACCGAGACGAACACCATCCCTATCCCCAGGATGTTCCTGGATGTTATTCGAAGGCAGTGGGCCTCGCCTGCGGCCACTACACAGCCCAGTGGTTCGGAACACGCCCTTTTTAGCGTGGATTCCAAGTTACAGGGTTTGGTCCAGGTCCCCAGGGTGGACACTCCGGTAGTGGCGCTAACGTCCTCGTCTGTTCTTCCTCCAGACGCGGAAGACACTTTGAAGGCTGAGGAGAGGAAAGAGGAAATGGCCCTCTGCAGAGCCCATTTGGCTGACTCATGGGTGATACGGGCCTCTACGGCCGCCTCCTTCTTTACGAGGGCTTCGCTGCATTGGCTCCGTCAATTGCAGGGCCGACTTCCACCAGAGGACCTGCGAGCCCATCAGGACCTTAGTAAGATAATAGCGGCCGCTGAGTACACCGCTGATGCGGCGCTGTCTGCAGCTAAATTTTCGCCACGGGCCATCGCATCCGCAGTGACGGCCCGTAGAATGCTCTGGCTACGTCATTGGTGGATGGACGCAAAAAATAAGTGGAAGCTGGCGGCTGCCCCCTTTGAGGGGGAATGCCTGTTATGGCAGTCCCTGGAACCCTTCCTAGTAGAAACCAGGGACAAGTGGAAGATCCTACCATCACTGAGCAGGTGCTCTGATTTCCGCTCTGGCCCTTATTTCAGGCGGCCCTCCTACTGGTCGGGGGAAGCCGGGGCTAGCTTCCCCCATCAGCAGCGGCCCTTCCTTTCCAGACCCAGTTTCCAGCCCGATAGGTCGGGATTTGCAGGCAGGAGTAGACAACAGCCTCAGACCAAATGCTCCTTCTGGGGCAATTTCCAGCCCTTTTGTCGCAGAAAGTGATTGCACGTCCCTTTCCCCCATTGGGGGCCACCTCGGTCTATTTTCGGACTGCTGGGAAGACATAACACAGGATGCCTGGGTCAGGGAGACTATAAAATACGGTCTTTCCCTGGAATTCCTCTCTACCCCTCCGAGGCTTTTCCTTCGCTGTCCCATTTCCAGAGACCCGACCAGACGGGTGCTCATGGAAACAGCTATCCAGCATTTGCTGGAGATTTGGGCCATTCAGCCGGTTCTGCTGGACCAGCGGGGGAGGGGGTTCTATTCAATGCTCTTCATAGTACCCAAAGCCTCGGGGGGGATGGAGGGCAGTTCTGAATCTCAAGGGCCTCAATCAACACCTGGTCTACCGGAGATTCAAAATGCACTCCCTCCGCTCCATTCTGGAGGGCATTCGAAAGGGAGACTTCCTGGCTTCAGTAGACCGCACAGAGGCCTATCTCCACGTTCCGATTCACCCAGCCCATAGGAAATTCCTGAGGTTCTGCTATGCCAGCCGCCATTTTCAGTATGCGGCCCTCCCGTTCGGGCTGGCATCTGCCCCCCGGACGTTCACGAAGATCATGGCCGTGCTGGCAGCCTACCTCAGGTTGTTGCCCATCCGCATCCAATGTTATGTCGACGACCTATTGATTCAGGCGTCCTCCCATCTACAGGCGGAACAGGACTTGGACACCACGATCCAGACCCTTCGGGAGCATGGGTTTTCAGTGAACCTAGACAAGTGCCACTTGGTTCCATCTACAAGGTTGGTGCACCTAGGAGCACTTATCGACACTGTGACTGGACAAGTCTTCCTTTCCCAGGAGCGGCAGGACAGTATCAAGGTTCTGTCCAGTCAGATCCTCAGAGACGGAATCGCTCCCTTGCTGTCTTTGTCCCAACTCCTGGGGAAGATGATCTCCTGCATTGACATTGTGCCTTGGGCACGCCTCCATGCAAGACCACTCCAGTGGTTCATGCTCCCCTTTCAGAGGGCGGGTCGCAGCACCTCACGGACATGAGTGCGAGTACCATCAGGAGTTCTCCGCTCTCTCCGCTGGTGGGGGTCCCAGGCCATGTTGCAGGGTTGCTCCTTCAAGGAGCAGGACAGACTGACGGTAATGACCGATGCCAGTCAATTCGACTGGGGGGCTCATCTCGGCTCCCGGGTGGCCCAGGGTCGGTGGACCCGACAGGAGCTCCAGCACAACATCAACTATCTGGAGCTCCGGGCAGCCCGCCTCACTCTCAGAGCTTTCAGCGAGGAGATCACGGGTCGGCACGTCCTCCTGCTCACCGACAATGTGGCCACCAAGGCACATGTGAAGAGACAAGGGGGGACGAGGTCGCAGACCCTCGTGGGGGAAGCGGAGTCTCTGTGCAGGTGGGCGGAGACTCACTTGTTGTCGATCAGGGCGGCCCATATTGCAGGCACCTCCAACATACAGGCAGACTGGCTGAGCAGAGCCACTGTGGACCAGTCGGAGTGGCAGCTTCACCCCAGCTTGTTCGAGGACATATCTCGGCGGTTCGGGCGCCCGATCCTGGACCTCTTCGCCTCTCCGTCAAACGCTCATCTCCCCAGGTTCTTCTCAAGATCCCCGACCCCGGGGGCGGAAGGTGTGGACACTCTGCGATGCCCTTGGCCTGAGGACTTTTGTATGCCTTCCCTCCTCTTCCTCTGATCCCGGGGGTGTTGAGGAAGATTCTATCGGAGAGGGTGGAGGTACTGCTTGTGGCTCCCCATTGGCCCGGCGACCGTGGTTCGCCGACCTGGACGGCCTGTCTGTCGCCAGACCGTGGAGGATTCCCCCGACAGGGTCTCCCTGAGCCAAGGTCCAGTTATCCATCCAGAGCTTCAGTGGCTCCAGCTGACTGTTTGGAGGTTGAGCGGAGGCTCCTGAAGCAGGAGAAATTCTCTACCAAGGTCATCAGGACTATACAGGCGGCCAGGCAGCCTTCGACCACGCGCATCTATAATGCGACATGGAGGACCTTCACGGACTGGTGCGCCACAGCCAATTTGGACCCCACGGGGATGGTGGTGGCAGACATTCTGGAGTTCTTACAGGGCGGATTGGACAAAGGGCTGTTCCCTAACACATTGCGACGCCAGGTCGCCGCGTTAGCATCGGTGTTGCAAGTAGGGGATTTGGCTTCCCTAGCCCATCATTCCAGGGTACGAGCCTTCCTGTGGGGGGCCTCCAACTTAAAACCCCCTGTAGCCACCGTTACCCTACCTGGAACTTGACCAGGGTTTTGCAGGCCCTTACCAAGACCCCCTTCGAACCGTTGAGAGAGGCCAGCCTCTGTCTTCTCTCGTACAAGGTGGCGTTCCTAGTGGCCGTCACGTCTACCAGACGGATCTCAGAGTTGGCGGCTTTATCGGTGTGAAAGGACCTGTGTGTGTTTTATTCGAACAAGGTGGTTCTGCGGTTGGACCCCAACTTTCTTCCCAAGATCAATTCCTTGTTTCACCGGGCACAGGACTTGATCTTGCCTGACTTCTGTCCCAGGCCTCGGCACACCTTGGAGCAGACCTGGCACACTCTGGATGTTAGGCAGGCCCTTCGCATTTACATTTCCAGAACCGCTTCCTTCAGGAAGACTGAATCCCTGTTCGTGTCCTTTCAGCCATCAACTCTAAGCCACAGGGTCACGCCTTCTACGGTAGGACGTTGGCTACGGGCGTGTATTGCCCGCGCCTATGAGCTGCAGGCGCTTCCAGTTCCTGGGGGCTCACGGCTCACTCGACAAGGAGCGCAGTCACAACCGCTGCCTGGGCCACCCAGGCCTCCGTGGAGGAAATATGCCGAGTGGCGACGTGGACGTCTCCTTCACCGTTCATTTGCCATTATAGACTAGACACATTTGCATCCCCGGAGGCGGCTTTCGGCAGGAGGGTCCTGCAGAGGGTGCGCGAAGGCGAGGAGGTTCAGGACCAAACGGACTCCCGCCCGTAGGGCATGCCAAGCTTTGGTATGTCCCATCCTGGACTCTCCCGAGGATGCCATGGAGAAGGGGCATTGGTCTTACCTGATACACCGTTTCTCATGGCGATCTGAGGGAGAGTCCAGACCCTCCCGGTGGTCCTTTGTTCCTGACCCCGGTTGATATTCTAGACTGGATTCCAAGGACTATTGATGGATCGCGGTGCCACGTTGGACATGGAGTTCCTGACGGCACGGATTCCTGGCGGACCTGTGATATCGCTTCGGCTTCGAACTGGGGACCATTGACAGGGAGGCGGTCCTCAGAAATTCAACTCAGTCATAGAGCTAGAGGACTAGAGTTACCCATCCTGGACTCTCCCTCAGATCGCCATGAGAAAGGCCGTATCAGGTAAGACCAACGCCCCTTTTAATTTTTTTCCCCTCCTAATGTGTTAGGACTAGGACTTATCAGTCAATGGTTGACAGTTATCTCTGTGAATTTATGTACCCACACCATAATCCCAAGAAAGATCAATTATGTACACAATTGGGGGAAAACTTTTCAGACATGACATTTTAACACCTGGGGGGCGGGGAAAGAAACAGGAGCTAGTTTAGAATTTAATAGTGACTCCAGTAACTTAAAGTAATTTAAAGATATTAGAAAATGTAAAAAAACACTAAATTGCTCTGACTTACAGATTAACAGAGTTGGAAGGGACCTTGTAGGTCATTTACTTCAGAGTAGATATTTCTCAAACTCAGTACTGTTCTGTTTAAACTATTTTTAAACAGTGACGGCATTTTTTTTACCTGTTACTTAAATTATTACATTTATTCTCTGCCTTTTTGCACATATGTATAGCTAAGTGTAGCTAATAAAAATATAACAAAATATAAAATATGATGGTAAAGTCAACATCATGCAAATCAGTTAACAATTAAAACATTGTCATTTTCTAAAAATCAGGAGAATACAGGCAAATACATCTTCCCAGAGAAAACGTTCTATAACTTAGGAATTCTAGAACAAGGCTGTCCCCTACAATTTTTAAAAATATTTTTATTAAGTATTTTAATTAGAATACATTTTCAATATATTTTTGTAACAAAACAATATTTAATCTTAAACAAAGAAAAAATTTAAAAAGTACAAGCTAAACATGCAAACTAAGATGGAAAATAATATATTTTTTATTTTATATTCAACAATAGCCTATAGTTTATGAAGGAATTCACTGCTATAATACAACGGTATGAGATACTATTGTAACATATCACAGAATCTCTGCCATAAGAACACATATATCCACAACCTTTAATTAGCAGAAAAATCCCCTTTTCCAAAACACATACTGTATCTACAACAACCATTCCTTTATTATCTGAACTAATACCACTTCTCCATTTTCTTCATATAATTTTTTTTGCCATCTCCATGCTCGATTCAACCACAATTTCTGATGTACTATCAAACTCCAAAACGTTGGTATATAACTCAACACTATATTAACATATTTAACATTTACAGATTTTCCCATAAATTTATCCCCTACATACCAGTTAACCAAGCTTTTGGCAGTGGGAAATTTATGGTGATATGACAGACAAATTCATTGTCAGAAAGACAATGTCCTTCAGATAGTCAGGCCCTAAACCATTTCAACTTAAAATTGCTTTTTAAATTGTTTTTAGTGGGTAATGGGCAGCTACTACAGATCTTTCAGAATAGATACTATGCAATTATTTTGCCTTGTATCAGTTGCAACTTCTGGATTCCATCTTTCTTACCCTAAGTAGTTTAACATTAACATGAATGTATGGAGAATATCTAAGATTAAAACAGCATTAAAGCCAGTTGTTTTAATATTAAGGCACCAAACTAAAAAGCAGGAGACTGTGAGTTCAAGTTCTGTCTTAGTCATGAAAGCCAGTTGGGTGACTTTGAGCCAGCCACTCTCTCGCAGTCCAACCCACCTCACAGGGTTGTTTTGGTGGGGAAAATAGGAAGAGGAAGGTGTGTTGAATATGTTTGCCTCCTTGAGTTATTTGTAAAAATAATAAAAGCAGGATACAAATAAATGAATAAAAATTAACAAAATTACCAATCTATAGATCCTTCAAATACAGTGATTTTTACCTTCCAGCATTCACACAGTGACCATGCTTTCTGGTGAATTCTGGAAATTAATGTCCACACGCTTGGAAGACATCTAAGCTATGGAAGTCTGATTTAGAATATTATCTTACCTTAAATAAATATATTTAGTTTGCACTTGTTTGTGCTTATGGGTATTTCTCCTTCATGAAATGTGAAGGAAAGAGATATCTTTGATTGACCTAGAAAAATACTGTTCTATTCCAGTTGGCAGGTACTGTAATTACAATTGGCTATGTCTTTGGTTTGTTAATTTAATTAATGGAACAAAATAGATTGAAAATATGTCTGGTGCTTTTTTTTTAAGCAGCCCTTCCCTTTAATATAATGACTATTTCCTGTATATCATTTTTCTAAAACTGTAATATAAATATGGATGAAACTAGTTAATTTGATTTTTTAAAAATATCAACTGATTCTAATCTGTTCTTAAAATATGCATGACTATTGAAACCATTAATGAAAAGGATTAAGATTATAAACTCCCTACTAGTAAATAAAGTCTCAGTAAAATTTACTTCTGAGAAATAATATATAATAATTTTTGTTAATGTTTTGTTTTCAAAATGCAGACCTACCATTGTTCATAGATTCTTGATTAAAGCAACAATAGAAGAACGTATGCAGACAATGATGAAAACTGTAGAAAGGAGGTAGGTAAAAGTTGATAATCAAATTGTTATTCAAATGTGTAAGTGAGCCATCCAATATGTAAAATCATGTAACTGCAACTCTGTAAACATATATATAGAAATAAGTTCCATGGAATTAAACAGGAATGGACATGTAGAATTATATCAGGAATTAGAATTATGATGAAAAAAGAGAGAGGCATTGTCCAAGAACTCTCAATTACAGGCATTTTCAAATTGTGAATATTCTTGTTGCAAAAAGAATCTGAAGCATAATAAAAACTTTCTTCAGTGAAAATGTCTCAGATTAATATAGCAAATAAGAACAACTGGACTTTGCTATATCCAATGATTGGGAAAGTCCATAGGAATTACCTTTGTTTGTATTTTGAACTCTCAAGCTACTACAACTGAATCAATTCTTGAAACTGATCTTGGAGGCTAACTTTCCAAACCAAAAGAATTTACCTCTTAAATCAATTATCCCATTTTTATTAGCCAAATTCCCAAGAATCATACGTTGTGTGCATAGGAAGTATAAATCATTACAGGTTCATTGGTTATTTATGGTGATTAATTATTAAGATATCTTTTTGATCCCTCACAAATATATTTTTTTCTGCTTTTAAAATACTAAGGAATTATGTTTGGTTATTGTATGGCTTATGTAACATGGTGTAATCAAATCTCAGTGTCTATGGAGATTCTCAGTCATCCAAGTCATGGTTGTCCCAAAGGTGCTTTTTCAAGAGGCAACTGGACTTTTTCGTTTTTCTGTTTTTCTTTGAAGATGTTTTGCTTCTCATCCAACAAGCTTCTTCAGCTCTGACTGGCTGGTGAGGAATGGAAGGAATATAAATCCTTCCATTCCCCACCATCCAGTCAGAGCTGAAGAAGCTTCTTGGATGAGAAGCGAAACGTCTTCAAAGAAAAACAAGAAAGTCCAGCTGTCTCTTGAAAAAGCACCGTTGGGACAATCAAATATCAACTTTTTTATTCTCTGGTTGACCAAGAGATCTATCAACATTTTTATTATATAACTTTTTGTACAGTATATACCTTTTTATGTATGAAGTGGTAGCTTAGTTTATTGCATAATTTCTAATTATGTGAATCATTTTACTTAAACATTAGATAAAATGGGATTGGAAAACAGTTTACCATTTCAAACCTAAATGACATTGTAAACTATCCTGGAAAATATTTAAAATTATCAGCCACGATTTTGTAGTCCTTTGAAATGAAGTGGTGTTCTTGGTAAACTGCCTTTTCCTGCGTGATCATTATAAAATAAACCTCTAGTGCAGAGCTATGAGTGTACCGTCTGTTTCTCAATCTTCTTGATTTGTTCTCTTCCTCTTTCTTGTTTTGTTTCCAAAGTCATTCCAATTCTTCTCTGAAACAGTCGGAGGCCTCTGTGTTAACTGTAGCTGATTTGGCAGATCTTTTCTCAGAAGAAACTGAAGAACTCGAATGAAATAATCTATTTCAAACTCACCGAGGTTGGAAGGGGGCCATGACTTACCTTTCAGATTTACTGATGTTGGAAGAGGGCCATGACTTATCTAAGAGACAAGATAATATGAGCTAACTGTCAGAAATTCCAGTAGCTGTCACCAACTACTCATTCATTTTAGGATGAAAATATGAGTAAACAATTTAAGTTCTGTGATTGTGAATTTCTTCAACATATTATTTTGGTTAATCAAAATGCACTTTATTTAGAAATTAATAAACTATAACTTTGTACTTCCAAAGAACCTAAGAACCGTAATCCATCTTGAATTGTGCAAAAAAAAAAAAAGTTAATTCAATGTAGTTTGTTACATCAGAAAATATATTTGAAAGCAGTGGGAGCAAATAGATGGCATAATTGCTTAGATGCTTATATGAGTTTGCTTAGAATTTCTGATCCAAGAGAGTTAAATAAGAGGCATGTATTGTTTGCTTCATCAACATGTTCAACTAAACATTGAAGAAATAATTTGTATGGTAAGAAGGAGATCGTTAAGTATCGTCTTCATTTTATTTTTTGCAGTTAATTATTAAAATAAGTTTCAAAATAAGCTGTTACCTTTTTGAAGGAACTTCTAGTGGTGCTCCCATGATATCATGCAAGTAACAGTATCATTTATCCTTAATCTGCTAATCTTTAGATACCATTTTAATTTTTATAATACAATAATATTTATGCTATGATACTCCAATTTAATTTTTTTCTTGTTCTTAAGTTTGCTGTTAATGTGCTCTTTGTAAATTAATGTCTTTTGTATGATCTTTGTCTTAAAATGATAGCTAGACATATCTGTTTAGATATGTTCACATTTTTAAAGATTCTTACATTTGTATTGTTTTGTTTAAAATTTGGGTATTTGTATTCTGTTAAAAATGGCAATGCTTCCTCTTGCATTCACTTTGATACGATTGTAAGCAAAGAATGACAAACTTGCAAATTACTAGTTTTATTGTATTGCTCGTTCAGTTTTACTAGCAAGTTTTACTATTAGCCATTAATAGTAGACATAAAAAATAAATGTATCCAAACAGTGAAGAATTTAATAATAATAAAGCTAAACTCACTGAGATTTCATATGAATATTCTTAGAAAGTATCTGTGTGGAATAATCTTACAAAATTGACAGTTATAGATAAAGACTAGGATGCAGATTGAAAGTAAAATTTGAAAGCTGAAACTTTCATTGTGGATATTTTATGTTGCCAAGATTCGTTCCTGAGCATTGCCCCCAACCATGTTTGTATTTATTATGTATTACTAACTTGGAGGCCTCTTTCCAGGCAAAAAAATAATAATATTTTTAAGTAAAGGAAATAGTACACACATACAGTATGCTGGTACACATGGGATATTAAGTTTAGTTCCATTTTTTTATAAGTTTATCTATTCAGGCCCAATGTGTTAGTAGTTACATCGATTTGTTCAGTGACCATTTCAAGTTACGACACTGCTGAAAAAGATGGGCTTACAACTGATCCTTGAAGTTCCAGTCATTGCCGTGCCCCTGCAGTCATGTGATCATGGTCCAAGTGCTTGGTAATCTACCTGCATTTACAACTGCTGCCGCCCTGCCCAGCATACCTTCATTTTTTTGCCTGCCTACCCTCCATTGGGCTTGCCAGTGCCGGCTGGCCTCAAGCCCTACAAAGAATGGGCTTTATCGGCCATGTGCAAGGCCTCGCTGCCACCTCTCCCTCTGGCCACCTTGGAATCCCTCAACCAAGTACCTACCAGGCATCCTGGCCACGCTGGAGGCACTGTGGAAATGTCCCTGCCTCACTAACCAGCAGGAGGATTGCCCCAGCTGGCATTGGTGCATGCTGTGGTACAGAAGACTTGGGGCTATGGACCTTTCCCTTCCGGCAGGATGGCAACATTTGCCCACACTCCCTATCGTCTGCCCTCCTGTAGCTCTCACCTGCTGGGCTGTTTGCCTGGGTCTCCTGCCTCTTTCCATGTTGCAGCCATATGAACTCAGTTAATGACCTGCATGATTCTGGTGTTAACAATTGCAACCAGGCCTTCCATGATTACCATTGATAAGTGATGCAGTCACATGATATTCTGCTTTACTACTGCATTGCTTAGCAACAGAAATTCTGGTCCCAATTGCCATCATAACCCAAGGACAACCTGTATGATTCTAAGACCCAGACATGACAGCAAAAGGTTGTCGTATGTTTATACCCTTCGAATGGGGAGTCTGGTTTTTTTCCACTTTATGCAGAAAACGGACAGTGTGATGTATAGACATATTGAGAACAGCCAAATATACTGAAAAAATAATAGAGCAAATATAACTGATTTGCATTTTTAGATTTGTAACCTTGAACACCATTTGATTCAGCCGCCTTTGCAAAATTTGATTTGGCTGAATCATTTACTCTTGCACATAGTGAGTAGTTCCTGTCTTTTAAAGTGGGAATAAGTGATTTAGCTATTGGATTTGACAGGAAGACAAAAAATAGATGGCAAATCTGAGTTATCCCACAATGTCAATAATTGAATCTTCCTATTTTTGGAAACACATTCTGGGACTTGATGGGAACTGCCCTTGGTTTAGGACTGGATTAGAGATTCCCTGGGGCTTAGTGGCTTGGCAGTATGTCCTTGGTTGCTAGAGCTACAGTTTGTGCTTGGATGGTATGTAAACACAATTTTACTACAACTAACTTTTCAGCTGCTTACTTTTAATTATTGTAAAGTTTTTAAATTATCAGTTTAATTTTTTAAAGAATTTTTTTTACCATCTAGAAGAGGTAACGTGCCAAAACCTGGAAATAACAGAAGCTTTCTCCATCAAACAAGCAATGTTTATGTGTTTCTCATTTATCTTAACTACAAACTAGCTAGGTCAGTTGTGACAAAAGTTTCTACCATTTCAGGCAATCTGAAGACTTGGCTAGCAAAGCATCCCTCTCAGTAGAACCAGCTTTTTTCTTCCTTTTTTGGTTGCCTGGAACATAAAAGTTGTTTACAAGAATTGTCATGTACTATTAACAGAAGTTAAAGAAATACCACACTAGAGTGAGGGGGCGGGGGTGGGTGAGACAAGGATATAACTTTTTCCCCTTTACTTGCTCAATTTGAGAAAAAGAGCAGATGATCACACTCCATAAACTGGCTGTTACGAAAAGTGCATTTTAGAATTAAAATTGTAGAAAAACTGAAATACTTTTGACAAAAGTATTTAGCACACACACACAAAATCAAAGAATTTATGTCCTGCATTTCTACTGTGCTTCAGTCCAGCAGACAATGCCAGCTGGCTGTTCATCTTGGTTTTATGGAAAATGCTGATACACAAGGCCAGTATAAAGTACTACAGAAATTCAACAGGTCTTGTGTTGTTTAAACAATTAAATATAATTGTTACTCGTCCAAATTAAACTCTTACATCTTATTAAGATCATTTCAAGAGATAGAGAAGTTTGGCAATATATTTTTCTATTGTATTTTTGTTTGGTAGTCCCATTCAAACACCTCAAATGTGTTGGAAGTTGGGATATCAGCAGAAGTAGAAATAGGGATTGGTTTACTTATAGATTCTGTGAGCAGAAGGAATTTTGAAAAATCCCTCTCTCCTTCCCTCCCTCCCTCCTTCCCTCCCTCCCTCTCTTTCCTTGTGCTTAGTATTCTAGAAAGAACACTTCTTGCCACAAATATATTCCAGAATTCTTCATTTCAGCATTAGTCCAGTTTTATTTTGCTTTGCACACGCATACCATCCCCCACACAAAACCAACCAGATAGTCAAAATCTTATATTGCAGCTTTTTTTTCTCCAAATAAGACTGGGATACACTTTCCCATACCAATATTTTTACTGTGCAATTAGATCATCCTCATTAGCCCAGCCTCTTATGTCCTATCTCAGACCTTTTTAAATGCCTACCATGTCTGCTTAGAGAATTCTAATTTTATTGAGGCATGCTTTTTATGAAGACTGTTCTTTAGCAAGACTGCTTATAACCTTCAATCTGCACTCAAAGTCAGGTTGCTAATTAGGGCAGAAAGCAGTTCAATTTTCAATTGTGCCAACATTTGAATAACAGCTCAATTTTTCCCTATGTTTTTTTTTTAAAAGTGGCAGAATTAGTGAGATTTTTAAAAACAATTTCTTATTGACATTTGTTTTGTTTTCCTATGTCTCCCTCCTGGTCATCAGTGCATTCTTTCTTCTTTCAATGGCAAAATCTCATCTTCCACAAGATAGAAATGTGATAGTTCAGATTAGCTATTCCTTTTGATAATTTTATGTATTTATTTATTTATTTATTTGTGTGTGTGTGTGTTGGAAGTGGTAACGTTATCTTTTTAAAAGACATGTAAAAGGCTAATGATGCTGCATAGAACATAAATTACACTTTTAAGCTAATGGCTCAGTGACATTCAAGAGAATTTAGTATGTAAGAACTTAACTGATCTAGATTCCATGAAGCTAGAGGCAAAAATCAGTCAAAGTACATTAACATTATTTCAGCCTGATAAATCTACTCCTTTTGAAATAACCAGTTTGGTCTAGTGTTTAAGGCATCAGGCTACAAACTGGAAGACACTGATTTCTAGTCCAGCCATAGGATTGAAAGCTGGCTGGCTGACTGACTTTGGGCCAGTCATTCTCTCTGTCAGCCCAAGCCACCTCACAGGGTGGTTCTTGTGAAGAAAATAGGAGGAGGAAGGAGTTTAGATATGTTTGCCACCTTGAGTTAATTATAAGAATACTAATGATGGGATAAAAATAAATAAAAATTAATGTTTTGAATTTGACTGTACTTTCATCTTGTGAGTGGTCATAATTAGTCTTCCTTGTTTTGTATGTATTATGGGATTGGGTGGGGAATAGATTGAGATCCACTTCCTTTAATAAATATATGTTAGGCAAATGTAGTATTTGGGAAAGCTTGAGCTATTATGCAACCATGAAAAAATAGAGGCTATGTTAGACAAATAATGCTAAAATAGTGTTTTTCAAACATGACAACTTTAAGTACTATGGGCCTCAATATTGGCCAAAGAGTTCTGGAATTTGAAGTCCACACATCTTAGAATTGTCAAGTTTAGGTGGGCAACCCAGAGTTATAATGCCACATAATGCCAAAGGCCTAGCATTCCTTGGGTCAACAATTCAGATCCCTGGCAACTATATTTTTCCTTTTCTTGGTCTTTTGTTGCTTGTGAAGTTAAAAGCAAAAGGATGTAAAAGAGAAGACAGAAAGAAAAGTCATTCACTTTGGCCTGCCCTAATTTATAACAATGGATCATTAAGAGTGCCTGCCCTCATTTTAGTATGTCTGACTTGAAAAAAAAAGTCAAATTTCAGCACCCCCAAATATATTGATTACATTGCACAATGATAAATAGGCTGTCAACTGCTTTATTAATGTTCATTTTAAAAGCATATTTGTCTTTGAGGATCTCTAATCTGCACCTTAATGATCCAGAATTTCATGGCACAAAAGTAGACGACCTCCATGTGTTCCGCATTAACATCAACTTCACAGATTGTGGAAGAAGAATGGTAATATATATATATACAGCACTACTGCAGTTTTTAAATTGTTTATAAACTTGCCTCATTTGTTTTCCAAACTGCTATGAAGATCTTCAGAGTCCTATAAGCATTTAATTATACATGGAGTTAAAGAGTAATTGTTTTGTCACTTAACTTTGAAAAAGGTGAAATCATATAAACATAATTCTGGTCCTTTAGAAGTATTTTGAGAACAGCAACAATATCAAAAAAGAGTCTAAACTTCTAAGAACATATGGAGATACCATTCATGAGGTGTGCAGTTTACCTTGTTGTCTGTTCAATACAAATGGTACATAAAGCAGGCACCCTGCATCACCTACATGGGTGAAACCAAGATGTTTTCAAGAAACAGTACAGTTTTTGTAGAGTTGGGTATTTTAACATTTTAATTGTGTCATGCCTATTTTGGGGCCTATACAGAGGTGGGTTCCTCCTGGTTCGGACCGGTTCACCCGAACCGGTAGCGACCCGCTGGTGACATCACAGTGATGTCACGGAACCGGTTCTGTTGGTGCCGGTCCGTGGGTGCCGCCATCTTTTTTTTTTAAATTTTTTAATTTTTTTTTTTGAATTTTCTCCCTGGGTTTTTTCTTCTGTGTATGCGCAGAAGCCGAGTTTCTGGCACTTCCTTGCCGCCACTCCCTGGGCTCGCGTAGATGGAGAAGCCCGCCGGCGCTCTCAGTAGTTTCTCCCGCAGCGTTTTCCGGACTGGGAGGACCCAAAGCGGCAACTCCTTACTGTGCGCTTTCCCAGGGCCCCGAGGGCCGCCCTCCTGGAGCGCCGCTGCCGCCGCTCTAGAACTTTCCTTCCGCCACTGCTGCGGCTGGAGCTCCCATCAGGATCGAAGTCAGGCAAGCATGTCGGGGCTGCCCAGCCGCGGAGAAGGGAGCCTAGCAGCCCTCACATTGACGGGAGATGCAGCTGCTGCGCTGGAGCCAAGAGGGTCAGTGGTGGGGCGTCCTGGAACTCCTGGGAAATTTCCCTGCATGGGTTTGGGCGGCAGTGTGTGTGTGTGAAAAGCGAGCTCCAGGCGGTGGTGGGCAGCAGTCCGAGAGGCCGGGCAGCGCTGCCTGCCACTGCCTGGAGCTAGCTTTTCACCCCCGCTGGCAAAAGCTGCGCAGGAAAAAACTCCGGAGTTTGGGACGTCTTGGAACTCCCGGGAAGTTTCCCTGCATGGGTTTGGGCGGCGGCGGGGGGGGGTTTGAAAAGCGAGCTCCAGGCGGCTCACTCCCCCCCCGCCGGCAAAAGCCACGGAGGAAAAAACTCTGGAGTTCGGGGTGTCTTGGAACTCCCAGGAAGTTTCCCTGCACGGGTGTCAGGGTTCCAAATAGCATCCGAACTTAAATCAGAGTCTGAGGCAAAGTATTCCTCAAAGTTCCAATTTATTGACAGAGCCATGTTGGCGCATCTGGGAGAAACCTGAATCTGAAGTCCCCCGGGTTTCTCCACCCAGTTGAAAGTTCAAGCCCTTGTCCCCACTCCCCCAAGTCCATCACGTTGACCAATCTTCAACTGCCAGCTTGGCAGCATCCACCCATCTCCTCCCGTGCAGGTGCAGGAGTGCGAAGACAAAGGATGACCTTGACTATCTAGAAGGAATATGTTATGGCTACATACAGACAGCCCTCATGCAATTCCCCCTCCCAAATTCCCACAGCAAAGAATACACATTAAAATAGTATAAAGTGTGGCAGGCCAAAGACCCCAACTAAAATCGCTTTGCCCTCCCCCCCCCGCATGCTGCAGGACTTCCTCAGTTCTGGGTCTAGGGCATCTCTAAACGTGTGCACCAAGAGCCATTCGGGCCAGTCCCGCACTTTTTCTGCTACCCTTGGGCAGCGGCCGGGTTTGTGTGAAAAGCGGTGCTCTGAGAGGCAGGGCAGATGTCCCAGGACAGCGCCGCCCGCCACCGCCTAGAGCTCACTTTTCACACACCCCTGCCACCACCACCGCCCGCCGGCAAAAGTGGGAGGGCTGCGAGACACGCTGGAGATTGCCAGTTAGCCAGTCATCTTATAGTGTGGTGGGTCAAAAGAGGGAAAAAAATGAAAAAAGAAGCTTAGTTAAGAGGAAAGGAGCTATTTGTAGATTCCCAGGAGGGGGACTTTGGCGGGGAAAGAGGACGTCGGAGGAGAAAACTAATCTTCTAGGGAAGAATTTCTGATTGAGAACAGACGTTGTATTGGGTGTGTGGCGCGAAGATAAGCTTTCTAGAGGTTTCTCTGCAGTAGTTTGTGGTTGTAAGTCAAGGACTACCTGTAGCTATTTAACCAGCAGCCACCAATATATCTCTTCACTGTCCTAGCTAACTTAACAGAAAATATATGATAGATTTATCATATATAAGAGTAGCTCCCTACATGTGTGTATTGTACTCCTCTTCACCCCCAAGATGGCCCGCTGTCCTCCCCGAGAAGACGAGAGGACAATGGGCGGGAGGGACTTGCGAGCCAATCTGTTCACCGACGGGCTGAGCCCCAGCTGAGGTGAAGGGAAAGAGAGAGAGAACGCCTTAGCAATGGGGCGTGGAAGCTTGTTCTCGCTCCGCAGCCAAAACGAGCGGGCCCTCCGGGCAGACTCCTTGCTCCCCCCCCACCCCCCGCATGACTTGCAAGGCCCAAAGCTGCCGTGCGGAGATCGGAAAGATTAGGAGCAGCCTTCGCCTCTGCTGGTAGTGGCAGCACAGAGCCCATCGCCAGGGTAACAAGCAGCTACTGGGGCCACGGCAGGGCAAAAAGGACTCTCCGAATGTGAACGCCTTTCCTTGCCCTCCCCGAGTACTGGACTCTGCCATTGCCATCGCCCCTAGCCTGCCTGGCTCACCCACGGCTGGCTACACACTCATGCGGGCTAGCATGAGCATGGCTCTCCAGGAGCTCGGCAACAACACTGAAAAGTTCTCCAGTCAGCCGGCAAGAAGAAAGCTGCTTCGTGCTTTCCCTCTGTTGCCCTTCCTGGTCGAAAAGACGTGGCCAGCGGGCTGCAGAAACAGGGTCATCCTCTTGACTGGGGGCCTGGGCGCGTCCTCGGTGAAGCCACCCCCGAGGTCCAGAGGGAAGCCTTTTTCCTGCACGCTCATCTCGCGGACGCGGCTCGGCTCAGCGCACCGGCAGGAGTGGGGTGCTCCGGATGCAACTGTGGAGAAGGCCCGTCAGAGGCGAGAAGGGGCGCTTTTCAGCCAGGAAGGGCAACGGAAGGAAAGCCGAGACGACCACTGCTACCCCATGGCGTCCCGACCTGGATATGGGGCCGGAGTGTCAAAAAGTCCCAATTTTTTTTGCCACCGTTTAAGTGGGTGTCGCTTGGTGGGGGGGGGTCATGTGACTGAGTGTGTGTGTATGCGTGTGATGTCAAGTTGGCCACACCCACTCAGTCACATGACCATCAAACCACACCCACAAAATAAGCCACGCCCACAGAACAGGTAGTAAAAAAAAATTAGAACCCACCCCTGGGCCTATAGTACAGATTTTCGTGCATTTTTTGCATCAAAATGCCATTGGTTACTCTACTGCAAAAAAACTGATGGAAAGTAGAGATGGACTTAGGTATTCATTTAGGAAGCAAAACTTATTGGGCCAACAAGATAACATGTATGCACTATTATTTCTAACCGTCCCCATGAAAAAAGTGAAATATAAGATTATTTCTGTGCATATGTGGAGTCTCTCCCTTGCAAATCACCAGATACCCATCATACATCAGGAATTAAGAGGGTTAAACTGCAGAGGAATTGTTCACCCACTTTTCCCCACAGCTGCCCTGGAAAGAAATATAGCAAATCCTATGTAAAATTGGATACTACCCCTGTGATATAGCTATCATAGAAATTACAGTCCATGCTCTTCTGTATTGCCAGCCCTACAGGAATATTTACCACCAGTTGATTAACCCTCTTTTATTTAAATTTCCAAGGCACTCATAACTCTGATTATCTGTTATCCAGAGAAATTTCTTTAAAAGTAGCAAAATTATGTGCTAATAGTCCTCGTTGTTAAGGAATAGTTTTGGTTCGTTTTATTGATAGTACTTTTATTGGTCAATGACTGAACTAAAGTTCTGTCTTACCCTGTTCTCCCTTCCCATACAGATCTGATGTGATCTACCTAGAAACAATATGCCATAACAATTTTATGCCGCTCAGAGTTGCTTCAAACTATGGGTAGCAAATAATTTTGATAATAAAATGTTACTTGTACAAATGCACAACACTGTATTTCCACTTAAATTTTGAAAACTTTACGGAGACATTCCTTCTCTAGCAGTTAAAATAATTTGCTTGACTTGGGGTGCAGAGTTCTACGGCAATACTAATGCATGCTTTAAAAATCACATTCAACTACTTTATCTCTGTGTCTTGCAATGTTCAGCTTTATTTGTAATTTGGTTTGAAGCCTGTTGATCTATTCTACCCCAACAAAAGATCCCATTGGTGATGTTCACTATTCTTTCATTCGAGAGAGGCTTACCATAAAGTGGAATTTAGAGCTGCGATTTTCAATGCTAAGTTATCAACCTCTCGTTAGTTAATAAAAGAATATTTAATGTTTCACCAAACACCGCCAGCAAACCTAACGCCGAATACGAGAAGCGGCGCAATTACCAACTTTGGAACAACCCTGTCCTGCTCCTTGGGGGACGGGGGAGTTTGAGTTTAAGACAGTTGCGTCTCTACGTCATTAACGTGACTGGCCGCGACGTCTTTAGAGGCCCCGCCCCTCTCACCGACGCCCCCGCTGGCGTGGGAACGGAGGGGCGGAGCGAAGGAACGGCACCCGGAACGAGGCCTTCTCTGCCCCGCCCCTCACCGGAACGAGCCCGAGAACGTCTCGGCGACGGGTGGCGTACCGTTTTGGGGCTAGTTCACACGCAGGAGGCGGACGACCGGCTGGGCGGTGAGTCCTGGTGCTCGAGAAGCGGAGGGTCCGGGGTTTGGCCGGCTGCTGCTGCTCCTCCTGCTGCTGGGGCCGGACGAGTAATCAGCAAAGAGCGGGGCTGTCGTTGGTGCTGTTGCTTGAGGCTGGGGACCTGCCCAGGCGAGCGGAGTCCGGGGCCTGGCTAGGACGGGCGGCCACAGCCTTTTGGAAAACCGGGAGAGATGGGGTTGCTGTCGTTGTTTGACAGCTGGTGCCTTTATGAGGTGGGCCGGGGAGCCCGGCGCCTGCTTGGCCGGGCGGTGGGGGTGGGGAAGAGGGGCTTTGCTCTGCTTTGGTCTCCGCTGCCTTGGCAGGGTCCGGTGGGAAAGGATGGAGGAAGGCGTTATGTGTCCGCCGGGTGCCTTTCTTCCCTTGGCGCCCCCCCTTCTCCCTCCTCCTCCTCCTCCTCCTCCACCACCACCACAACCACCCGGGAGACAATGGCAGAAGAGTGTGGGGGTGGGGGGTGGAGAGTAGGCCGTCTCCTTCTTCATCCCGGGCTCTGAGGTATTCGCGTAGCTGTATCGGTCCTTACTAACGAGAAGGTGCGCAGATTCACACAACGTCGGGCACGCCCAACTCCGGCTGCTCCAAGAAAGAGCTCTTTTGTTCGCTGCGCCCAGGAACCAACAGCTGCGAGTCGTCGCCGTTTCTTTTCTTCTTAGCCCTCCGACTTTCCTTCAAGGCGCGAGGTGAAATAATTCCGCCGAAGGTTTCCTTTTAGGGGGCATTCAAAATGAATAAGGAAACGAGGTAAGCGGGAGCGCAGCACTCTTCTTCTGTATTAGCCTCTAGATATCTAGACAAAAAAAAAGCCCTGTGAGGAAAACTTGTGTCTTAAAAAAGAGGCACCCTTGTGTTTAACTGTAGAGAAAGGTGTGCTGTACCAGTCCTGATTTGTTTGTAAAGATGAAGAGACAGGATAGTTTTTAGGGGGACCCTTCATAGAAGCGCTGTAGTCTTGTATGTACGGGAAATGTATTTTTAAAAGTTTTTTTCTCTGTTGAAAGTTAAGTAGGTCTGACAAATCTGAAAGCTAGAGACAACATACAGTCAGAACTGCAGCTAGTTTGGACAGCAAAAGTTTTTAATTGAAGCCACAAAAGGAGCACTACTGTTCTCCTTGTTAACTAAATCAGGAAGCAGTTCATCCCTGGGCTGGTATCTTAGGGAACAGTACAAAATCTTGAAAAAAATTACATGTCAAAACCTCTAGCAATGAAAGAATAGAGTGGATTTTATTTAGTGTGCCTAGCTCTGAATTTTAGTGAAAATGGAAGAATGAATAGCAATTCATTATCAGATATGAATGTGTCATATAATAATGTTTTGACTTTAGCTGAGTCATAATGGTCAACAGTTTTTTGAAAATAAAATTTGGAATAGTTCTTAATTCAAGTAGAGTACTACTATAAGCTAAGGACTATTGTGTAAGCCAAGAAACTCAGAATTAATGTTTTCATTGGGGGGATGTGAAGGAACCATGTTTTATTTTTAAATAGCTCTGCTGAAATACTGTCTGCTATTTAAGCTCTTCTATATTTTCTTCCACAATAAAGCATTTTTTTTCTGAAAGTTCTTTTCTGAAATCATAGGATGAAATAAAAACCCCAAATCATATTCAGGTAGAGTGTGAATGTTAGTGATTTTATGAACATGTCCATATAATATTCTGGGAAGTAATACTAAAATAGTTTGAAATTGCCTTTTTCTGAGATTTTTTTTTTCATTTCCCCATCTGGCCTACAGCCTTCGTATTCCTGATCCTGCTGCATTTCCAAGTCCAGAGGTGCTGCCACCTGCTGAGACTACATGCAGAAATACATGATGTTTTTAATACAAAACATGAACAATACAAATTTATACACATTGAGCAATAGCCCTTGACATTAGTCTTTGAGATCTGTAGTAATTATTTCTAAGTAGGTTTATGTACAATTGCCTTAATTCTGATTAAAAATATTTTAAATCACAACTATTTTTTTTAAATCCCTATTTTCCAGATTAATTGCCATTCATATGATACCTAGAAGTTTCCTTTTGAATCTATCATATGATATTTTCTGTTAGGTTAGCTAGGACAGTGAAGAGATATATTGGTGGCTGATGGTTAAATAGCTACAGGTAGACCTTGACTTACAACCACAATTGAGCCCAAAATTTCTGTTAAGTGAGACAGTTGTTAAGTGAGTTTTTCCCCATTTTACAACCTTTATTGCCACAGTTAAGTGAATAACTGCAACTGATAAGTTAGTAACCTGGTTGTTAAGTGAATCTAGCTTCTTCATTGCTTGTCAGAAGATTGCAAAAAGTAACTTATAGTGACTAATATTTGAGAATATTTAATTTTCTTATTATGAAGCTATATTGTCTGAATTAAAATTCAGTATTCAATAATTTCCAGTCTCAATAGGCAGGTGGTTTATTTCTGTTTTCAGCATTTATATCTTTGAGTACAGCTGTTTGCAGTCACTGAAACATAACTAATATGTATATAATTATGCTATATTGTTTGTTTTTCAGATATTCAGGGACTTGCATGTTAAAGAATTTATATTTTTATAGCACTTTATCTGAATTTTCAACATTCGTTTTCAGAGAAGTAGTTTAGCCAGCACCTTTATTTAGGCATTTTTTAAAATTTCCCCTTGAGCTTCAATTTTTTAATTTCCCCTTGAGCTTCAAATCAGAAATATTGCTTGATGGAAGTATAATATAACATTGATGTAGATGTTTGATGAGAGCTGGTTTGGTCTAGTAGTTAAGGCTCCAGATCAGAAACCTATGAGTTCTAGTCTTACCTTAGGCAAGAAAGTTTTGGGTGATTTTTGGCCAGTTAATCTCTTTTCAGTCCGTGATATCAGGCTTAGGCAACAAGCCCATTGGTCAGTCCCTGTCACCACCAATGGATTTGGTTGTTCCAGAAAAGAAAACCCTGAACATGCAGGAAAAAATAGGAAGAAATTGAAAAAAAAAAAAAAGAAAATGTAGGTTTTTTTTAATGATTTATTATTAGATTATGGAAAATTCTAGTAAAATATACAAATAGACCCTCAATTTAACAGACATGAATTTAGTAGACTTCAAATACAGTGGGAAATTTTTTGTTTTAGACATCATCCACCAAAGACTACAGGTAGTCCTTGACTTATGACCACAATTGAGCCCAACATTTCTGTTGCTAAGCAAGACAGTTGTTAAGTGAATTTTGCCCCATTTTATGACTTTTGTCATAGTTGTTATGTGAATCACTGCAGTTAAGTTAGTAACACGGTTAAGTGAATCTGGTTTCCTCATTGACTTTGCTTGTCAGAAGGTCGTAATAGGGGATCACATGACCATGGGGATGCTGCTACGGTCGTAATGTGAAAAACAATCACTTTTTTCAGTGCTGTTGTGATTTTTAACAAAAATCACTAAATGAATTATTGTAAGTTGAGGACTACCTATATTTTTCATGAAGTAATCCAGATGATTTGTCATTTGGATCAATTTACATAACTTACAATTTACATTTTGAAATTGTTTTTAAACATTGATGGCTTGTGATACTGTTTGACAAATCGTTTATATAAAAATATATCTTTAGTGTTCCTGTGATTCTGAAAGTTGTTTCTGTCAAAATAGATTAAATCTATTTGTAATGTGTAGTTGGCAAAGTTTAGAGTAATGTGTAATAGCTTTGCCATCTCATTTCATATATTAGATCTGAATATTTCTTAATCATGAAAGCAGTGAAAGTAGCAATACCAATAGCACTTATATATTGCTCCATAGCGCTTTACAGCATGCTCTGAATGATTTACAGAGTCAGCATATTTTCCCCAACAATCTGGGTCCTCATTTTACCAACCTTGGAAGGATGGAAGGTTGAGTCAACCTTCAGCTGGTCAGGATTGAACTTTTCCTACCTGTGGACAGAGTCAGCCTGCAATACTGAAATCCTTCAGAGTGACCATTGCCCATGTGATAGGTCATTTTAGGAGAATCGCTAAATGGGTTTAGAAAATGAAACTGAAGTATTTAAAGCGTTAATTTGTGCATCAAGTGAAAAGTAGGAATCCTTGACTTGGTAGAATTTCATACATTTGTCTGGTGAATTGTAGTCTTATAGAGAACTTGGTAATTACAATGTTTACCCCACAGAATCTGATGCAAATTTGGAGCTCAAGTGAACAAGTGCCTTACAAGTGAAAGTAGGCTGTTTGCCTCAGTCACCTGTGCTAGTTTTATTTTCAGATTGCTTCTCTATTTTTACAAATTTTGGTTTTGATATTTTTCTGTTGAAATTTTGAGGAAAACATAGCAGCTATTAATGAACAAGTGGCAAATTAGTTACTAAGGTAGACAGCAATTGTGTTATTTTTTAGGATAACATAACAATCTCTTCTACGTCTTAATAAATTCCTTTACACTGTAATGGCTTAATATTTGCTAAACAGATCTCTCTGATCTAGTGATACCTTGAAACATATAGTTTCACTATGATATACAACATCAAGAATAAGAACCTTTATCGTATTGCTTAATTTAAAGGAAATCCGTGAAATCAAAGGTCTCACCTAAATTGAATGTTCTAAAAACTTTATAATTGGATTTTATTCAGTCCTAATTCTCCATTAGTAGAATACAAATCATTGGCAAAAGAGATCTGCCCATACTTCCTGTGTATTTCTTAGCTTTGTTGGTTAAATCTGTTCACATAATACTTTATATAGCTTATATGATCATATTTATACTTTTGGTGTAATGTTTTTCTAATGTTTTCATGTGAGGACTGTATTAATAAATTATGCATTGGTTTTTATGCCTGACTGTGATATGTGAACTTAGCAGGTTTCCATTCAGACGAGAATCTGAACCCTTTGATTAAAGTTGGCTTCTTCAGATTTTCTTAGAAACTAATAGCCATTGTTCCTGGGTTCACAGATGTACCAAGAAAATATAGCTAATGTTGTATCTTTTGGGAAGGAACAAGAGAAAGGGGAAAGGGCTACAAATTATGGATAAAAGTCAAGTAATTTTTGTCTTAAATCAGGTTTGATTATCCATGCCTCATGGCATTTAAATTTAAAAATTTATCAAGTTTTAGAAATGAGTAGAAATGAGTAGTAGAAGAAAAAGTAAATCAAATCAGCTGTAAATTTTTTCTTTTATCCACTTGGAGGTTCCTGTTGGTGGCATTGTGAGTTCTGAGCTGCTGTTAGGACACACTGTGGTGCAATGTGAAGTCTGAATTAATCTGGTTAACAGGAAGATGACAATTTAAAATAAAATAATAAAACATGAAATAATAAAAATACAATAATAAAATGGATAAAAGATTATCAGAAGTAGAATTAAAATTCAACTGTCGGGTTTAAATCTGTTGCACTAAGTAACTGGTTACCAAAGAGGTAGATTGTATTTGGGGTATTTTCTGTTTCAAGTCATTAATATGATCTTTGTTATTCATATAAACATTGGCGATTGGGTTGTTTGTTATAGTTGGAATTCTACTTGTGCTAGCAGACTTTCCAAACATGCTTTGGCAACTGTAGTCAGCTGATTGTAATATGTACAATAACATCAGGTGGTCTGAACCTTCTAAGAGCAGTGTACATCTCACCAGAACTGTGTGTATTTTTAGGTTTCTTGGTTGGTAACAGGCAAGCACACGTACTTCAACATATCTAATGAACTGAACCTACTTGCTGACATTGCCTAATCAGAAATGAGCAGCTGCTTTTCATGATTTGATCATTAATGAGGCACAGTATATCAAAGGCTATTATTCTGTTATGATTGGGCATTTTCATTGCAGTAAGCGAAACTTGGTTCTTGCAAGCAAGAATGCGGTGGCAGTGTAATTAAATATACATTGCTGAATAACAAGTCAGCTCCTTATGCACACATTCTACTCCCTGTATTTCCCATGTTTATTTTCTAGTTTTACCCAACAGACAGAGATAGTTTGTGTCTCAAATCAATAATTATTTATATGCAAAAGTATAGTTGAACTGTATTAAAAGTTGATATTATTGGCTGGAAGAAATCACAGAAATATTTACTTTATTTAGCAACCTTTGGAAGGAAATATTTCAAAATCATGCTCATGGATTTGGCTCCACTTCATTTGAACGATTTTTCAATTTTAAACCCAGCTGTGATTTAGTCTATAATCATCCACAAATAGTGAGAGAGCCAAAAGTATTTTCTAAAATAAGTCCCTCAAGTGCATTGCTAAAGTTTTAAAAGTTTATTGCAGCAGATAACAGTACAAATACTAGCACTTTAAGAAATTGAAACAAAATTGTAAAGAGCATATGGTAGAAATCCTCCGATGAAATAAATTACATACATTGGAAAGATTTAAGCATTTCAGTATTTTGGGCTTTTTCCCCCTGCTTTTCTTGGATATGACAGAGGTATTTTGGCTAATCTCACTAAGGTTGTCTTTTGGCAGATTTACGTAAAATATGTTTGTTTATGTTGAATACTCTTTCAACAATGTCTCTGTAGATGGAAATGTTGTCTCATTAAACTTACATTGAAAATGAGAGGTTGGATTTATGGGCTTTAGAAACTTGAGATGAAAGAACCCTTGCTATATTTCATGTACAACTTCCAGGAACTGAAGGATGGTATTGTTGCAATTTAATACACTAGTGTTTACAAAACAGCAGCAGAAGATTAATTTCATTTGCAATACTTTTTTCTTGCATTTTTTGTTCTTTTCGTTAGTAATTTTTTTAAAAAATGCAGATTTAATTGGAAACTAATAAAATAAGAAAAGGTGACTCAATTACGGGAACTCGGGTCAAGTGCTCACTCACAGAAGTGAAGGGTATTAGTACATCTTGATTATCAGTGAAGGGAAAATTCTGTACCTGGACTTCATTATCCATGACTTTGTATTCTGGGATTTCAGATATCTACCATTGATAAAATAAACCAGAACTCATTATCTGTGGTAAATGGTTTTGCCTGTCTGCGGTTTTTGGCACTCAGTTCTGAACCCCACCATTATGTACAGGTGCAAAAGGGTACATATTTTGCTTCTGTTCCCCCAATTTCCCAGTGATCTACGCTGTTTTGGCCTTATATGGTCAAAACTTCCTGCACATACTTCTTCCATAATGAAAGTGAGCAAGTGTATAACAGAGAACTTTGCGGAGAAATATGGCAAATGTTCATGCAAGCTTTGCTTTTGAGATAAAAGGTAAGATTCTGCAGCTAGGGAGTGCCATAGAGGATAAAGTGTTTTAATTTGACCCATTAATGGATGACAGCATCAAGTTCAATATGCAGAAGTTGCTTTCCAACTCTGTAAGGACAGGTTCTGAAAAAACAAGACCTGGCAAAGCGTAATTATCTGCTACTTTTAAATATTGTCACACCTACCACAACTAAAGTTCATCAGGAAGCAATACTCACAGTTCAGAGCAGGAGCAAGTGGAGGAGTTTTCCCCTTCTTCCATATTTTGATTCAATAATTTTATAGACTATCCTTATTTCAACTGTTTCCTTATATTTTTCATGATTTTTATTTTTTATTTTTTTGGTCATTTTCCAGGTCTAACTTCCAAGTCTCATAGGCCTGCTGACCAATGTTCCCTCTAAGCTGCGCGGCTGCGCAGCCGCGCAGTGAAAAGAAAACTCCGCGCAGCAGTTTCCAACTGCCGTGCAGTGATTTGAAACGGGATGCAAAGTATCCTCCTCCAGGAAGGCAGCGCTCACTCTCTGGCTGAAGCTCAGCCCTTCTGGGCTCCCGGTTCACTTTATAGCCCGGCGGTTCAGTGGCTCAGCATCAACACCACGTGGGGAACAGCCGCCCAGTGCTCTTCCCTGCCTCTGTCTCTCAGCCGCTCCTCCGGCAGAGAGGAGCTCTTTTCAGCCGGTCGCCGGAGGCCCCGGTTCCCCCCCCAAAGCAGCCTGGGCTCCCGGTTCACTTTATAGCCCGGCGGTTCAGTGGCTCAGCATCAACACCACGTGGGGAACAGCCGCCCAGCGCTCTTCCCTGCCTCTGTCTCTCAGCCGCTCCTCCGGCAGAGAGGAGCTCTTTTCAGCCGGTCGCCTGAGGCTCCGGTTTCCCCCCCCAAAGCAGCCGTCCCCTCGCTCAGCCTCCCCCGGGGAAAAGTCCTGCGTGGTGCACACGCCCACCCTCCAACTTCTCAAACGGCTCGCTCGCTCGCTCACACCTTCACCTAACGCCTCCCTCCGTTCCGCCTGGGCCAGGAGTAGGGAGGGCATGGGGATTGTGCAGTATCCTTCCCCTGGAGTGGGGTGGGAATGGGGGTTGTGCAATATCCTTCCCCCTGGAGTGGGGTGGGAATGGGGATTTTGCAATATCCTTCCCCCTGGAGTGGGGAGGGAATGGAGATTTTGCA
>QLTV01002469.1:683671-713703 GCA_003457575.1 Thermophis baileyi
TAACATGCTCGGGGGGGGGGGGGAGGGGGGAGCTGGCCCAGGTACATAACCAGTCTTCAAGGTTAGATTATCTGTGTAATAGCTAAATTAATAAATGCTTATTCATATGTTTCATACGTTTAGTATTTCAGCTGCTCCTATTGATTAAAAGAGTACAGTTGGTATACTTTATTCTTTTTTGGCTGTGGGCTGTCTGTTTTAGAGTAAGATGGAAGTTTATAAATTTTATTCCATGTGAAATATGAATCAGCATCAACTAAGGCACTGTAATGCTTGTTTTCTAGAAATATACGTTTCATTGACGAACATTTTTCTTTCTTTCAGGACTTCTTATGACTTACAACTTTTCAGAGAACAGATTCAAGTATGTATACATATATATGCAACATTTGGTTTCTATAAAGAATAATTAAATGTGGAAAAAATCTTTTGAATATTGTATTTACACAGGTAATCCCCGGGTTGCGAGCGTTCCCTTCACAAATGTTCGAACTTACGCGATAAGCACCCCTAGTGTTTGTGAACAAGGCCAGAAACTAGGAATCTTGCAGCACCAGGGCATTTGTTCGCCCTTACGAACAACCGCAGAGGCTCTGCAACATTTGTCCTGCATGTTGCCAGCCGAAATGGAGCTTCTGAGGGGCGGATCCGGCCCTCAGAAGCCCCGTTCGGGCATCCAGGGGCCTTGCCCGGCACGTTGCCAGCTGAAATGGAGCTTCTGAGGGGCGGATCCGGCCCTCCGACACTCTGTTCGGCCCTCTGCGGGCCTTCCCCGGCCCATTGCTGGCTGAAATGGAGCCTCTGGCTGAAATGGAGCCTCTGCGGATCCGGCCCCCAGAGGCTCCATTTCGGCCAGCAACCTGCCAGGTGAGGCCTGCGGAGGCCTGAATGGAACTGCAGAGGGGTACACGCGGCTGAGAGGCTGGAGAGGAGACTGCTTGCTACATCTTCACAAGGTAATTTACCCGGCGCGGCAGGTTGGGGGGAAAAGCAATTGTGGGGAGCATGAGGTATTTCAGTGGGTCAGGGAGGCCTTGGATGGTCTTAGGCAGGTGGCCTGTTCCATCAGGCCCCCCCATGGCCTTCCCCACCCTGAAATACCTCATGTGCACTTAACGAGCCTCACATTCGATTAGTGAATGTGTGGGCGAAAGGAGGGAGTGATCCTGTTCAAGGTACGAGATTCACTCCCACGAATCCTCGGGTTACGAATGGAATGGGCAGGCTCCGTTACATTCGTAACTCGAGGACTACCTATACATATAAATACTGTTATGTAAAACTTTAATGCAGAATGCCAGAAAGTAGTGTCTAATTCTTGGTAATTTAATTCATGTTTGACGTCAGTATTCAAAGTGTTCAAATTTCTTTTCTCCTAAAGCATACATCATTTATAATTATGGCTTACTCTTACTCTCCAAATTTGAATTGTCTTACTCAAGTTAGAGTTGTTGCAATATAGGAGATGTGGGCAAGATATTATTTAAGGTATTATTTGGTTCCTTACATTTTTGTTTCTACTAGTTACTTAGTTGTTTAGGTATTAAATTCGTTTTTAAATTAGCTTCATTAGGGAGTTTCCAATACATGCAACATGAATATTCTCCTCCCATTCTAACCTTTTCCTCTTTAGAATCAGGATTTCTATATATTTCTAGTATTTAGCATATTGGAGCTCAATGGAAAAAGTGTTAGTTAATTGGACAAACTTAAGCAAGCCATTTCTTATATAGACATAGGATCACACTGTCCAGTACTGACAATAATTCATTGCGATTTTAGATATTGCTGATGCGTTTGGACCACTTCATAAAACTAAATTATGTTTAAAGAAATAAACAGTGGAAGGATATTGCTAAAATAGTTTTTAAAATAAACAGTGGAAGATTTTTGGTAAGATAGTTGTTATTTGTAAGAACTCAAAAGAGTTGGGATATCCTACATAAACAAATTAGTGAATCTTTGTTTCTTATGATCTTAAGATGAAAATAAGTTAACAGAAGCTTTTATTTCATGTTTATTGGACATTCCAAAGGATATTTAAAAATGACTATAAACCTCACTATGTTAAACGTAGGTGAAGAGTCATAAGTTAAACTTTAGCCTGTTAAGTCTGATATCCATACATTTATTTATATGGTGTAATGAAAATACTGATTAATATTAGATAGTCAGATTTTAATGACATGTTTAAAATGATTGTTAAAATGGGTCGATGTTTTTTCTATATGAAATATTTTAGTTCCCTTTTTTAGTTGCAAATGAGCTTCAGCTCACAAAAACATATGCCTTTTAATAAAATGTGTTAGTTTGAAAAGGTGCTATCAGACTTTTTGAATGTTAATAGTCATCTATATAGTAAATGAAGGAGATAAAAACATTTTGTACTTGAACATTTTGTTCATGATCTAGATTCTGTTGTACAATCAGAAAGTTTAAACTGATTTATCAATAAGTTTTTAAAGATTTTTTTTTTTAGAAATTTATAAGGCTGCCCTTATAACTAGTGGCCTTATTCATATATATTGTGAAGCCATAATATGTGGGTTCATATATCCTGCCAAAAAACAAACAAATTTATGCTTTAGCACTATGAAGCAGTATGTAGGAGAACTCAATGGAGTTGTTAAAATTTTAAACTGTTCACAATTCAGAGACATAATGTTAACCAGCCACTGTTCTGGGCAAACTTCCATTATTCTAGTCCCATGGGATGATTATTTATAAATCTACTTGGCTCTTAAACTTTAACTGGACTGAATTGGTATAGATTTAGCAGAAGATACAACTCTGATATCTTCTCATGATAATACAGAAATAAGACAAAGAGCTGTTTGTTAAAACTTACTGAAAGGGGTAATTTGCCCACTCTGAATCCTCAGTATTTGTAGAATTCCAAAATTCTGGAGGCCATTTTTTCCCCAACTATGGGTATTTTATTGTGATCTTGGTATACTGACATCATATTATAGTTATATGCCATCAGTTTTTAGAGTTTGGAGGAACAGTTCTGAGAGAAAACAAGTATTTTAAGCCCTGCATGTATTCTTCATTCTTTGGAGTAAAGACCCCAAATCATGCCACTGATTGTTTTTTCCTCATATTTTCCATTAAAATCCAATAGCATTATCTGGGGGCTGCATATAGCATGAACCACCAGTTGCCAACTTATTTTGTTTTCTTGAAAATGTAAGTTTCTGTAATCGTATTAGTTTCAATCATGTTACAAATTTGTTAAAAGTATATAAGTGATAGTAAAAAAAATTCCAAACAGTCCAATTCAAACAAAATGAAATATAAAAATGCAAACAAATTAACAAAATGGATGCAAAGGCAAGACAGATTCCAAACTTGGGGGATATAATTTAGCAGCACAGTAATATCATTTAAACTTAATTTTCTACCAAGAACCAGATTAATAGTATCCAATCAAGGCAAATTTACCATGAACATGATCAAAGCATATGTACTGGTATACCTTTGAAATGCAACTATAATCTGTGTGTAAATATAGAACAAACAAAATGCATGTCTTTGAAGTTACTTGGTGATTGATCAAAATTTCTTTTCGTGATAGGTGCCACCAGAAAAAAATATCATTATATTTACAGTGTCAGTAGGGATTGGTCTTTCTTCTATGCCAGCTATGAGCTCATCTGAAGAAAAGTAAGTTCCAACATGTATTAATTTGATTTTCAGATAAGATTGGTTTCTAAGCTGGTGATTATTTTGTAATTACCGTAGATGTAACAGTAATCTAATATAATACAATGCAATAATATAATAATATAATAATGCAATGCAAACTTATAAATAAAACAACAAGCACTTCTCTTTAAGACTGTTCAGAGAAAATTTGACGGTATTTAGAATTATGTTGTAGGCTGTATTCTATTTCTGTGCTGTAATACATTTTGTAGGTGATTGAAGAGAACCAATTTGGTGTAATAATTGATGGGGGTAGTGATTAAAGATACCAGACTAGAAACTGGAGACAGTGAGTTCTACTCCTACCTTAGAAATGAAGCCAGCTGGGTGACTTAGGGCCAGTCAGTCTGTCACCCTTAAAAAGAAGGCAGTAACAAACCACTTCTAAAAATATGGCCTAGAAAACTGCAAGCACTTCTTCATATAGTTGCCAGGAGTCAGCACTGACTCAAAGGCCCCAAGAAAAAATAAAACTAACCTGAAATATTTAACATATTAATATATCGTATTTTTCGCTCCATAAGACACACTTTTTTGTCCCCCAAAAGTGGGTGGAAATGTCTGTGCATCTTATGGAGCGAATATTGCATCACAGACCGGGCAGTGGGGGGGGAAGGAGGTTGGTGCGGCGACAGGCAGCAGCGGCGAACAACCTGTCGCCACCGCCGATCAGCGGTTGGATCGGCCTCCCGGAATACCGCCTATCAGCTGTTCCAGGCAGTGAAGATTGCCATTGCCACCGCCGTTCGCCACCACCATTCGCACGGCAAACGGCGGCAACAAGTGGCGGCGATAGGCAGCGGCGATCCCCACCACCTGGAATAGCTGATCGGCGGTATTCCGGGAGGCCAATCCAACTGCCGATAGGCAGACGCGATCCCTGCCGCCTGGAACAACTGATCGGCGGTATTCCGGGAGGCCGATCCAACCGCCAATAGGTGGCGAGCGGTGGCGATAGCCGGGGAACGCTGGCGAAGGCTCCAGCGTTTCCCGGCGGAGGCAGCAGACACAGAGGAGGCAGCAATAGTGCCATTTCTGGTTGGCCAGCCCACTAATTGGCAGGGCTACGGGAGGCTGAGATCCAGCTGTCACTCAGCTGACCAGTGGTGGGCGCAACGGAGCGGAGCCCTGACGAGCCACGTGCTGGGGCTGGGAGGCAGAGGCAGATTTCTTGTTTTCTTGTTTTCCTCCCCAAAAGCTAGATGTGTCTTATGGTCCAGAGTGTCTTAAGGAGCAAAAAATACGGTAGTTTACAATAGTATTACATCCATGTTGAATTTTGAGTAAGTCATAATCCCAGTAGATTTCTACATTTTACCACCAGATGAAAAATGAGAAGTTGAAAAATTTCTACCATGTGATTCTAAATAAGTTTTAAGATTCTAAGTTTTTACATTATTGCTATAAATTGGAAGAAGTCTGAATAGCACCTTTTCCAACTAACACATTTTATTGTTTACTTCATCAGAGCCATACTGTAGCTATACTGATGTAGGATTTAAATAGGGTTGAGGCAGAGGGGAAGGGAAATGAAAACAGATTGGTTATGCAAATGCAGGATACATGTGAGACAGATTAAAAAGTATCTTATCAATTGAAAAGTGTAATATTTGTTAGAATCTCATTGTGTTTGTTGAGATCTGCGATTGTCTGAATTTTTTTAATGTATGCAAGTTCATCTCTTGCTTAAAAGTGGAGGTGAAATTTCATTTTTCCAATTAGTCAGTTTGAGGTTTGCCATAGAGCATCCTGAGAGGTGTTTTGCTACCATGGCTATTGTCCTATAGCGTTCTGCCAATATAGAAGTTTCCCAACTTAATAAATATAAAAAATGAGCATGTAAAGACTATAATAAAAACTATTAATTTTGACAATTTAAGGAGCCTTCTCTATTGTGAGCTCCAACTTGCTTACTTTCCCAGATTAGTACATTTGGCACCAAAATTGTCCTCTGTCTTTCCTCTCTTCTTGGCTTTACTCTTTTGTTACCTCATTTAATATTGTTTTCATTGCATTGGATAGTTTAATTTTCTGCATACAGTCCTAAATTTCTTTGAGGGGGAATAAAAGTATGTGTTTAATTTTTAAAACAAGATGTATTCAAAATTTTCTTCTAATTTTGAACATGTAGCTCTTCTTTTAGTTCCTTGCAGAAATAGTTTGTTCTAACTTACAACCAAAAGCCTTGATATCTTCTCTGGCTTTCTTGTTTTCTACATCTAGAACTGAACCTGCCACCATGGAAGATCTTCAGCATTTACATTGTGTCAACTGTATTAGTCGGCGTTGTATGACCAGATCAGAAGCTGGGATTTCCTGTGACTTAATTGGCTGCCCTATGGTTTGTGGAGCAGTATTTCATTTATGTAAAGCTGAAGAGCATCGCCTTTTATGTCCACTTGAACGAGTGCCTTGTCTCAACAGTGGCTTTGGCTGCCCATTTACCGTAACCCGAAATAAAATTGCTGAACATCTAGAAACCTGTCCTGCAAGTGTTGTATGCTGCACTATGGAATGGAATAGATGGCCAGTCAGTTATGCAGATCGAAAATCTTATGAGAATCTAAGTAAAGATGTTGATGAAATTGAACAGTTGGATATGGCTCTTGCCCTTCAAGATCAACGGATGCTTCTTGAATCTCTCAAAGTTGCAACTATGACATCAAAAATTCCTGACCCCATATTAAAACCCAGAGAACAATCTTCGGTTGCAAGTGCCCCAGATGCTACAGTTACAAATGGGTTATTGCCTGTTGATGAGGAATCATTTGGTGCACTTTATCAAGCCACTGTGGAAACAACCAAAAGCTTAGCTACAGCTCTAGATATTCTAAATACTGCTACCAGCTTGTTGAGTTCAAAACTCAGTATCTTACCATGTAAAAGAAATGCAGATTGCTGTGTAAAAGAACACAGCAGCATGCAAGCCATGGTAGAACACGATTCTGTAGAGGAAAATAGCATGGGAGCAGTTGGTGGTATTAAGTTGGATATTTTGAATCAAAATGGACAATTAGAACAAAATGGGTCAAGTGACATTTGTTATGATACTACAAAACACTACAAACTGAATATGAGCCTTGATAATATCCCTTTATGTAATGGCTTTTATCTAGATGATTCAAGCACAGAGAAACTGCCACAGAATGAAGAACTAAATATATGTAATTCCAGCCACTTTAATGTAGCAAATAGTATTCACAATGCATCTCCCTGTGATAAAGCAGCGAATGTTTGTAACTCAGTTCCTGTAGCACAAGTTAAATATGAAATACCTCTGCACAGCTTGTCTAATGGCACCACTGACCACATATATATATCACATGACTGTAATGATGACCGACTACAGAGAGAAATAGAACAAGAAAAACTCAGAAATAATGTATTTTCTTTCATTCCTCACCATACCTACAATTACTTGGCAAATTACTGCTTATCTGCATCAAAGGAAGACAAAGCAGTAGATACATCCGATTTGGAAATAACAGAGGATCCAATGGACCTTCAGGGAATAGACTTAATCACAGCAGCATTGCTGTTTTGTCTTGGAGATTCTCCTGGTGGCAGGGGAATATCAGATTGTCGTATTATTGATGGATACCATGTTGATTTTGGGACTCAGACATTTTCTCTCCCTTCTGCAATTCTGGCCACAAATACAATGGTAGGGGAAATTGCTTCAGCATCTGCGTGTGATCATGCAAATCCACAGCTCTCAAATCCAAGCCCTTTTCAGACTCTCGGGCTAGACCTGGTACTAGAATGTGTGACTAGATACCAAACAAAGCGTTCAATGTTTACATTTGTCTGTGGACAACTGTTTAGACGAAATGAATTTTCTTCACATTTTAAGAATGTACACGGTGATATTCATGCTGGCCTAAATGGCTGGATGGAGCAGCGATGTCCTTTGGCATATTATGGATGTACGTATTCTCAACGCAGATTTTGTCCTTCCACACAAGGAGCAAAAATTATTCACGATCGGCATCTTCGGTCCTTTGGGGTTCAGCCTTCTATATCGACTGTGTTGTCAGAGCCTGATAAGAGATGCTGCTTAGGGCTGCATAGTGACAATCTGAGTAATCTTCCTTTTGAGGTCCTACAACACATTGCAGGTTTTCTAGATGGTTTCAGTTTATGTCAGCTGTCACAAGTGTCAAGATTAATGAGGGATGTGTGCGGAAGCTTACTTCAGGCACGTGGAATGGTCATCCTGTTGTGGGAAAAGAGGATATACCCAGATGGAAGTTTTTCATGGCAAATAAAAGAAAAGGTTTGTATATTTAATTGTGAGAACTTGCTTACCTCTGTTTTGAATTGGAATGACCTTTGCATAAAAATTGAGTTCTTCCAATATTTCTCTCTCAGGTGCTATGTGGGAGGCAGATGTCTAGAGTATGGGAGCAGTGAGATAGAAATAACTTGGAGAACAGTATAACTAAATATAGTTAATATAATAGTAAATACAAGAAAGAGTTCAACTTTTAGGGGAAGGGCATACAGGTATCTGCCCTGCAATATTCACTAGTTGCTTTCTGTATCCAGATTTTCAGTATCAGATTAGCTAAGTTAAGAGAAAGCAACCAAAAATGTGTGTCCTAAAAATGGCAAAACAAAATGGAAATTTGGGAAAACAGGTTACTTTTTCAAAGCCTTATCAGCCAATATGTCTGTATCATTTTATAAATGAATACATATAAATGTATGTCATCACATTTCCATATTAGTTTGCAGGTGTTTTTTTTAATGCTTATACTAAAATTTGTGGCACGTTTTTTTACATTATCCTTTCTAGGAAAAGGTGTTTGGAGATATAATAATAATAATAATAATAATAATAATAATAATAATAATAATAATCTATAGTTAACATTTGTGCTATAAATGCCAGTTCTACATGACTTGCACATGAGTGTGTCCTAATAAATATATCATCATGCTAAGAGAAATTTATTTTTTAGGTATGGCGATTCAGCACAGCTTTTTGTACTGTAAATGAATGGAAATTTGCAGACATTGTAAGCATGGCTGATCATTTGAAGAAATGCAGTTACAATACTGTAGAAAAACGGGAGGAAGCTGTGCCACTGCCGTGTATGTGTGTCACAAGAGAACTAACAAAAGAAGGACGGTCGTTGCGCTCAGTCTTGAAGCCTGTACTTTAAAGATGAAGAATAATTCTATTTGCACACTCAAGCACCTGAAGTAACTTCCGGATGATAATTTGTGACACTTTATTAATTTACTAAATATGATTTCTGGATAAATTTGTCATAATGTACATAATGTTTTGAAGTGGCATTTATTTTTTTATAACATGGTCTGGTTAGAATGAACAAAAATTGCCTTAAAAATGGAACTTGCTAGTCAGGGGAGTTCTGTATGACTTTTTATCATTTGTAGGTTTCTTTTCTTTTTCTTTTGGAGTTTCCCTGACTAACTGTATCCATTTCTTTTTATTGACTTCAAGAGACATGCTCATCCAAGCAAAGAAGTCTTTGTATAATTTTGTCTCTCTGCAAATTTGAATGTAACATTGAATGCTAGTCGAAATTTAGCAGCATATGTTTTGATGAGTCTTTTCATTCTATGGATTGCTGTGTTCATATAAGCTGATACAGTGTTATTTAATGTCATTTCTTGTTAAGATTGCAAAGTGTGATTTTAGTGTTAAATGCAAATGAATAGGAGCATAATCCACAAGTATTTGGAGTTAGCATCAAAACTTCTAATTTAATGCAGCAAAATCCTATCAAATGAATCCTGAGATAGAACTTTTTTTTCCTAATAGTACCTTCTCTTGAAATTCCACACAAATTGCTACTATGGAACAAAATTCGATTTTATTTCAGGCTCTAAATAGGTAGGCTAGAATTTTGGATCAATGTACTTTCTTCCCTTTTTCATTGTTTGGTATTAATAAAAGGTAATCTTGAAAAAAATGTACTGTTTGCTGTAGTTAGCTATACAGGATTCATAATACTTAGATTAATACATTTAAGTTTTATGGTGTTAAAAGATACATTCTGTTAACAAGTCTGGATGTACCATGTGGTTTCAAGGCTACTTTATAGAGTGTTTAGGACTCATTCTCAGTACACTAAATCCCATTGGAATTTCTGTCCTAGCAAATGTGGTTAGGATAGTGCTCTTGATATGTCATCTTTATAAGATGAGAACTAATTCATTGGATAAAAAGTGTATTTTAAATGTTTATTTCATAACTCCATATTTTCCATAGTCTTCCATAATGAAGAAATTTTGGTGATTGTTTTCTCTACTTACAAAATGCCTTTGTTAATGTTATTCGAAAGCTTTAATACCTATACAACTAGTTTATTGAGCTTGGTGCCACAAATTTTAAAAAACTAAGTTTATTTAAAAATAATACATTTCAGTTTTAAAGAAGAAAGTATTGTAAAGTTAGCTATATATTGGTAATATGTAATTAAATCATTTAAATATACTTGATTTAAGACTATGGATTTAAGACTATGTTGACATAAATTTAATCTGGAAAGTAATTGTCTTATCATTAAGCAGTTATATTAAAAAAAGCTAAGCCTCATTCTCTTGTGCCATATAGCTAGATCATTAAGGAATATATTTTATATAGCCATTTTCTATAATGCCTGGATCTTGGGATCAGTTAATTATTTTCACAATGTTGCCTTTCTCTTTGAAGAACATAGGAGAAAAAGTTTCCTGCAATTAGTGGAATCTTCAGCTGCAAAAACACTTCTAATTTTAGCAATTTAGAAAGAATGAAAGGTACATCATTATCATATTAGTTTTGATAACATATTGGATTTTTTTGACTGAGGTTATACCTCCAGCCAGGAAACTTGACCCTGATACATACAGAGATTTCATTTGCAATCTCTGGGCATGTATGCCTGTCTTCAGAAAAAGTACTATCAGCCTAAAACAACTAAGAATATTCATTCCACAGGTGTTGGAAGCTGTTTATGCATATATTGTTATTCATCGAATATTTTACCAATACATAAACCATTCTACCTTTTCCTCAAGAACAGATGGGCAAAATACTGTATACCTCAGCCCTTATGTGAGGAGTATGCTGTAATTGTAAAGGCTTCATGCATTATTCAAGAAATCTCTTGGCTTCTAAAGAAGTGTGGATTAATCTATAATGAATGCTTGGTTTATTTTTTCACATTAAGCATTTTGACGAGTTCATTCTTAATATTACTTGCATTTCTGCCTTCAAATTCTAATACTGTTTCTTGTTTTATTCCTGACTTATTAAACATTATTGCTGTAAAGAATATTTTAAAATATTCTTGCAAACAGGAATACAATTAAAGGATATCAGTATTTTATACTGCTGTGCAGTTTTCCAAAGTAATAGTTTGCCAGTACTTAATTTCCTCTACAATAGTATACTTTCCATATTAAACTTACACTGAAACCTCTCCTAGTTTGTTCCATTTGAATTGCCTTTAAAACTTCACATATACAGCTGTTTTTCTTACTGGCAGTCCATTACTTTGTTTTAATGTTCACTTAATGCTGTTGTTTTTGTTTTGTTTTTGCAATGTTTAGTATAACTAATAAAAACACTTGACATTTCTTTGTTTAGCACATGATTTTTATTTATAATTTGAGAAATAACTTTTTCTTTAGTAAGTCTCCACTCTTAAATAGTTAAGGTGAAGCAACAGCACTATCAAATATGATTTTATTGCTGGAGTTAGCATTTCTCATAGCTTAGTGCAGCGGCCCCCAACCTTTTGGGCACCAGGGACTGGTTCTGTAGATATTTTTCCGCAGACTGGAAGGGGCATAGTTTTACATGCTGCCTTCATCCCATGGATGGGGCTTCGCTTGTTTGCACAGCCTAGTTTCTGGCATGCTGCAGACCAGTGTCAGTCCACGGACCGGGGATTGGGGACCCCTGGTTTAGTGTGTCATTAACTGAAAATGTAAATTAAAACTTATGAAGAAAACTTGTATTTTAAAAGTATTTGTTGCTAAATACAGTATTTCATTCTAACACTAGCACTATAGTTAACTATATTGCCTGTTACTACTAAACTCCCTATGATTTGTCAGTTGTGGAAATACTGTCATAAATTGTTTATTGTTCATAATCTATAGGTTTTAAAATTAGATTTTTAAAAACATATTTTAGAAGGTGAAAGCAATATGACCTGCTAACAATTATTGTTTAGACTTAATATGTTGATCAATCCTATGAACACTTTAGAACTGTCCATGTTCCTGCAATGCTGTGTGAGCTACAATGTAATAATTTAACTCCTAATAACATATGAAAAGATTCTGGTTAAAAAAACACAACAAAGAATGTCCTGGGTCATGACTTTATTGAAACAGCCAATATTCACAATCTTTCTAGGAAATAAATGAAGTTTTAGTAATAGTTGGCAACTCCTTTAAGTAGCGAGAACTTCAATCAGATGTTTCAGTACCTACTGATCAATCATACACATTGGCTTCAAATAATTTTGGCCTTAAAAAATTTGATAGAGTTTGATAATTCAGTTCTAAGTAGCCATCAAAAAGATTATGGCATAAATTTTCCATTATTTTACAAAGCCAGTTCTGCATTTCCCTAAGGATGTTTACAAATTTAATAAAGCTTTGTCCAAATAACAAAAGGTGCTTCTTTGCCAATAATGTGTTAAGTGTCAGACACATATAATTTTGGACCCTTCACCTCTATAAGACTGTTGTGTAATATCCAATAATGATGTTTAGCAAGAAACACTATACATTTTTCTCGTTAAGCAAATGTGCAGTAGCAAAAATGCATGATTTGGATATAATCTTACAAAGAGACAGGATTATGAAAAGTTACATGTGATCAAATGTCATCTATTAGATTTGCAAAACAACTTCCTGATTTCATAGGAAATTTGTTCTCTTATATACCGGTACCTCAATACTTGATTCAAGGTTTTAATAAATTATTTGAGAACACACCATGAAATAGTAAGTAAATGCTTTGTCCAGTAATCTATGAGAAGACAGAAGAAAGGCTCCAAGAAACCTAATGTAACCTGGATTCCATCATCGGATCTCATAAGTTTTGAAAATCAGAGGAATATATGTCTATTTCACTAAATGATGGTATTTTCATTATTTCATCTCAGTCATAAAAAAGTAAACATTTACGTAGAGTAAGCATTTCCATTTTGAGGATTGAATTGCTTCCTCGGGTGGGTACAAGTTTGGGGGGAATGGGTCGTACTTGGCCTTTAAATGACATACAGACGGGGTACCCTTCAACAGGAAGGCGAGTTCAGGAAAATAAATTTCAGTGTTAACAATAATATAAACACAATAGAGATGCTTATTCCCATGGATTAAAAAAAACCCTCCCAATTCCATTAAAACTTATACTTCCGCGGCAACTTTTGGAAGGACTCTGGAATCCGCGAGATTTCTGTTTTTGTACCTTTGATTTGGGAGCCTGCCTTCATATCTGGCAGCAAGACATTTATTCTGCTTGGAAGTGGGAAAGCTAGGGTATCTCCAGGTCCGTTTGATTAATCTCGACAAATCTAAGCAGCGTCCAGTCTATTTGGGTCTTTCTTATCAAGCCCCCAGGAAATTCCCCTAAATCAGCAGCGATTCTTCCTCCTGGCAGCTGAGTCGGCGAAGAAAGAGAAACGCGGGCACTTCTCTCCTTCCTTCTCTTTCCCTCTGCAGGCGGAGCGGAGCTCACTATAAGACACGGCGGCTTTCCTAGATCGTACAGACTCCTCGGAACTCGGTCCTTCGGGGATCGAACGGAGAGTAAAGGCCGAAGACAGACGCTGCAGCTCGAAAGCGCTCTGCGACTACAGAAGTTTCTTTGCCGGCCAAGTCACGTGGCCTTCACCAGCCAATCCTGCCCACCTTTCTCCTCCCTATTCGCTCCATAGAACGTGGCGGCGGCCAGTGACGTCACCGGCACCCCCCCGCAGTGGAACGGGAAACCTCCCTGAGCGCGCCCCTCCTCCTCCCTCCCCCTCCCCCCAGGGTCTTTGCTCTCCGTCTGCTGGGTCCGAGGGCGCCCATGCTGTTTCGTTTCGGGGTGATTCTTCCCGCCCGTCTGGCTGAAGGCGGGACGGTGCTTTGCGTGTCGGGGTCACGGCCGGAGCTGGGTCAATGGGATCCCAAGCGCGCGCTGGTTATGAAGCCCAGCCGGCCGCTGGCTCCCTTGCCTGCTCAAGAACCAGTCTTGTGGCTCGGCGAGGTGGCGCTGGCAGGCGAGGAAGAAGCCGCGAGCACCTTTTGGTACAAATTCCTCAGGCGGCTCGAGACAGGAGACGCCGTCTGGGAAGGTAACGCAAGTCTCGCGCGCTCCCCAGGGACACGGCCGCGAGCGAGCGCCCCCCCCCCCGCTTGCGGGGTAGAGTCGTGGCCGCGTCCGCATCCCCGCGTTATCTTCTCTTGGCTCTTTCCCGCTAAGAAGAGAAACGGTGACCACCTTACGTACTGCTTTTTTCTTCTTTTCTTTTTTTGCAACAGGACAGGCGCCCAAGTAAGCGATGAACGGCCGTTCTCCTCCATTCCCAGCTCCTTTAGCGCAAGCTGACAAGAAAGGGTTTATGACAGTTCGCCACGGCCAACTCATCACAGCTAACTCTCCACAGCCAACTGGCCACGGCCAACCCGCTGCATTGTCATCTCGCAACAGGACAACTTGCTGCGGGGCAAGAGTTATACTAATATCCAAGAAACGGAGGAATAGGATCATGAAAGAAAGGATGCAAAAGGAAGGACAGAATGAAATGTGAATGGCAAACATTAACATATTTTTTTATTTATTTTAAATAATTAAATAGAATTGTTAAATTGACCCATAGCGAGTTGTCCCGTGGCGAATTGGCTATGATGAGTTGGCCCCAGCAAGTTGGCTGTGGTAAGTGGACCTGTTCCGGACAAGAAATAAGCAAAGGCGAACCCCTAGGAATTTGGGAGTTTGGAAGTGTGTGAAAGAGAACGCTTGCTGTACCCAGTAGAGTTGTGCAAAAGATAAAGAGTCTACTTCTGTCTTTTGCACAGCTACTTGGGGGCACTGTGGTAGGAAAAATTGAGATGATGGTGCTGCCTAGAGGGGGGAAAAACAGCTGCTTTCCTTGCTACTCGTGGGGTCTCTTTGAAGAAGCTGGTAGTGAGGCCCAGAGAAGTTATAATAGGAAGAGTCACTGCTACCCTGTATTGACAGGTGGCTCCAGATTTATTTATATATTCATCACATTTATATAACCACCTATCTCACATACATATGATTCTCTCAGAAGAGGCCCAGAGATATTATCAAGCAATAATCTGTGTAGTCACTGCTGTCCTGTACTGGCAGCTGGCCCCAAATGCCCCCAGAAGTGTATGTTCCACAGCGAATGTATGAGAAGCTGTTGCTGTTTTCAAACCATGAGCAGGATGTTTTGTCTTCCATGATTATTTGTTCTGTACCCTGCCTTTCTTCCAGGAACCCATGGTGGTGGTATAGATTTCCATATATGGTATACTTCCAAGACAGCCCACTGGATAGGTTGGTTGAGAGGGAGTTATTAACCCATCTTCATCCAGTTACTTTCCATGGCTGAAGTTAGACTTGAACTTCTGTCTCTGGGACAAACATCTTCACCCCATGCTTGATAACCTTTCCTTCCTTTCAGGAAGGTTGTACTTAGAGTATACCCCATATTCCTCTGTGCAATACAGTGGGAAGAACTATTCATTACAACGTGCTTGTGAGCAGTTGGTAGCATGCTACAATGAATAGGAGCCAGCATGGATTTGTTGTAAACACACCATTCCACATTATGTTATTTCCTTCTTTGTTGGAGTTACTAGCATAGTAAATCTGGGGAATTTTGTAGACAGATTGTAATTGGACTCAGCAAAGCCTTGGATGGAGTGCTGATTATATTCTTTCACAAAATGCTAAATTATAAACTAGATGATAGACTCGTAGTTGGGTGAACAACCACACCAAAGAATGCTCATTAATGGCTCCAGCTTGAGTGGGGATTCTACCTAATGGAGGGCCAGACAACTCTGTGGTTTAACATTTTTTATCAGTAGCTGGGTGGGGATGTTAAAGCAATATAGATACAGTAGTCCCTGATTTACATAATGGAGTCTGTCCATCATGATCATAAGTCGTGAATCATGTGATCAACACAGTTTTACTATCTTTTTTGTGGCAGTCATTGAACATAGCAGTTGTTAAGCAAACCCATGGTTCGCTATGGATGCGGTTTTGCAGAAAACTGGAAGTAAATGCTGGGTTTTGGCAAAACCATTGTAAAGCACAGTCACATGACTGCAGGATGCTGCAAACAGCCATAAATGTGATCCAGTTGCCAAGCACTGGAAATTTGGTCACATGACAATTGGGGGGGTTACCTTCAGATCCAGGCCATAGCTAGCCCCAAGGTAGCTCCATTATAACTTTGAGCAACTGGTAGTAAGTCAAGGGCTACCTGTTTTTAAAAAGTCTGCAGATGGCCCAAAGCTGAGTGGGGTTGCTAATACTTTAGATAAAAGAGAAGATTTTAAAATATCTAGACAAGCTTGAGAAATGAGCTGAAATGAATGGGATGGAATTTAGCAGGGGAGATTATAAAGTTCTGAACTTGGGCAGGAAAAATATGAGGCCCAAGTACACGTAGTCCTCGAGTTATGACCACAATTACACTCAAAATATCTGTTACTAAGCAAGACAGTTCTTAAGTGAGTTTTGCCTCGTTTTATGACCTTTCTCGCCACAGTTGTTACACTGCCTGATTGTATGAGCTGTCAGCCAACAGAATGTGAAGTATCCTTTTGCTATAGTCTCGATGCTGTGATGGCTCCTGCAGCAATCAGAGGTTGAGTTAGATCAACCCAGAGCTGATCTTCTTTGATAGTGTAGTGTTCAATGAACCCCTGCCAATTCACATTTACTTGATCATCGTTCTAGTCTGTTCTCACTGGCTGATATGACAGGTTGGACTAGTTCCCCACCCCATTGCCACTGAGAATGCAAATAAGTGATAAGATGAATTCACTGCCTTTTCCATATGCAGCATCTAGAAAGTACGAGTGAGTCGGCAGGGATGGCTGCATGTATAACACTAAATAGCACCATCTACTAAATTGACCTTGTCTGATTTTAGGCTAGGGGTGGGGGGATAAGAAAAAATACCTTCTCTAACTTAAGGTAACCTGTAGCCCTTGATCTAAATTTAAAAGTCCTGTTCAATCAATCATTTGAGACATCTGGTAAGATCACTATGTTAATGTCTGCTATCTGGGGAGGTTGACTCAAAGAAAAAGACTTGTACAATGCATCTTTTTGGGCAGATGTGCTGGGTCACTGCTAACAAGCATCGTATCTTTCCATGGTTCACACTTAGTTTTCAAAGCTCCTCCCCATTAATATTAGAAAGAAAGATGCAGTTTCACAGCAGGATGGAAAAGATTGTTTCATCTGCATCATCTGGCTCTTTCCTTTGCTTGGTATATTCACCTCCCCCCCCCCAGTAAGTTGATAAGCTGCAGAAGACAATACCTTGCTTCACCTCTTAAACCTTAAAAAAGGCCTAAAGCTGGGCACTGCTTCCAAGTAAGAAATATTGCTTCCCTTACCACAACCCCTTGCAAGGTGAAAGAGTTGAGTGAAACAGCAAATCAATGGAACAGTTTCCTTGTTTTACTTTAATACCCTGCATGGTCTTTGTAGTTTTTCTAATAGCTTGCAGGGTGGGATAGCAAATTAAGTGTGCTTCACCTGCCCAAAAAGCATCAAAATCAATTTCCTGAATGAAAAAAAAAATGGCTTGCTTCAGCCTTCACCATTACTCCCCCCACCCCACCCCAAATACACATACGCAAAAGAGAGGCAATTGCCCTAGCTGGCTGAAGGGGACACATTTCCTTTGTTTTCCCTGGGTTTGCTAATTGATCTGTTTGTTCTTTTCTAACCTGTGGGAGGAAGGGAATGTTGCCTCTCATTCATGCCTGCAAAAATGGATTATAACAGTTGGGTTGGTCAGGATGCTTCACTTGGAATTTTAGCCCTAAAGGGAGATCCCTCAAAAAGTGAGCTTCCTGAATACAAATATATTTAAATCTATGTATGTAGAAATTCGTATTTTGTGGTTTCTGTCATTGTATCTTTCTTGAAAGTGGTTCTTTCTTTCTTTCTCTATTTTTTTTCTTCCCTTTCTCATATAAGTCAGCAAATAAAATTAATGTCTCCTAAATCCACTAAGTGTCACTGTTGTACCAGAATTGAAAATCTCAGTTTCTCTACAGCATAGTGGGACTAGCACTTGATCATTTTTGTAGAACATTGAAATAGTGACTGGTGAAAGATAAAGATGCTTTTTCTTCTTTTTCTTTTGCCTCTTTCAATTATGTATAAGAAATGAATGGAAGGAATATGTTTATAATCTGTTGTATTTTTATACTGCTGTAATTCCAAGCAACTACCAGTGGAGTCGCAAGTTAAATTGATATATAAAACAGATAAAATTAAGAATTAAAACAATGTAGTAAACATAGTTATGACCGCACTATTTCCTCAATGCCTTATGGAATAATTTCCTGAAAGCCAGCAGCAAGGACCTCCCACCCTTAGTGCAGGTGCTGCAACCAAGAAACATTGCCTGTGAGACCCTACCCTCAAAATCAACAGATTTTGACAAGAGTATGAAGGAGAGCAGCCCTGAAGCTGCCTAAAGGGAATGATACATTAAGAAATTCCATTGCACTCAGAAATCTATTGGCAGTCAGTGAAATTACTGCAAAATAGGATTTAGATGACTATAGCAACTCTGCTTCACTGATACATGGGCTGCTGCTTTTTGAATCAATTTCTGGGTGGTGCTTCAAAGGCAGCCCCATGGACAACAGAGGAGAGACCTTATCTTCCTCACTGCTACCAACTGGGAATGTCTGGTTTGGAAAGAATGGAACCACTGGAGCATAGTGCCTGCAATTCCCAACCCTTGCAGGAAGTCCAGGATAATACAATAGTCACTCCCTCCAATTGAGACTCTTACAAAAGTCATTGAACCAAACGTCCAGTGCCGTTTCTTAGTGTCATTTCTCACTGTTCTTATTGCCGCAATGGAGGCTTGAACATGGGCTCCCACCTAATGTTCACTCATCTTCCTCTGTTTGTGCTCCAGGTATCTCTTCTACAGCTTCATCTTCTAGAAGTTCTCGTAAGCCCAAAATTAGCCCACGAATAGAAAGCAATCGTGAATTTCCAAATTCCAGATACCTAGCAGAATTGCTTGCCAGTTAGGGAAAATCCTCAAGTGCCTTTTGATACCCTCTAGATTGGTTAGATGCCTGGGACATACCATCCAAATAAGTCCATCCACCCCACACAAGGAGTGGCCAGTGAGAAATCTCATTTAGTCCAAAAATTACAGGTAGCCCTCTGTAACTATAATATGGTCATAAGTCATGGCAATTGTTAAGTGGGTCACCGTGTGACCCTGTCTGATATTACAACCCTTTTTTGTAGTGGTTATTAAGCGAACATGACAGTCACTAAACAAATCCTGAATGTGCTTTTTTTGCCAGAAACTGGAAGTAAATGCCAAAAATGCAGAAAATCGTGATCACATCACAGGATGTTGCAAATAGCCATAAATGCGAGTTGGTTGCCAAGCACCCAAAATACAGTCACATGACCATGGGATATATGTGCCATTGCTGGAACTCCAAAACTAGGTCGAAAGTACCTTCAGGGAGGGGGGGTTGCCATAACTTTGATCACTAAGCAACTGATCATTAAGCAAGGACTATCTGTACGTGATCATCAAAAGGAACTTAGTCTAATGTCCCCCCCCCTCCAATATCCAGATCACTCATCAACCATTCCAAAGTGAGCTCAAGGTCTAGCATGCATCCATTTTTGTGTGGCAGACTAAATATTACATTACTAACGGTCAAAGCAAATGGGCGATAGATAAGGGACAATGGAATTCGAGGTGGGCTGGACTTAGATCTCTTGTGGGTGTGAAGGGACTCGAGACTAATAACACATTTGACCCCTCTCTCGGGTTCAGCCTGGTCATCTCCTACAGATAGTCATGACAGTTATGAACTCCGGGTCCCTTCCTAGAACCTGTCCCTAAGTGCGAAGACTGAATTACCCCACTACAAGTTGCGGATTTTCTTTTTACAGTGACAAATAAGAAAACCAGAGTAAGTAATTAAACTTTACTTTTTTTTACTTCACAGGAAGGAAGGAATATTCAATTACAAATGTCATCAGTGGTTCAGACAAGCCACTCCAGCCATATAAATAGCTTTAAGCATTATTCATTAGCTTTATTACACTATTCTAAAGCATACATATTTCTGTGTCATTAGATCATGGACTTGTATAGATTGTATAATTTACATTTGAAAGGTCCCTTGAACATGCATACTAATTTAGCTTACTTCTTCAAACTTGTTTAGAATCTGTTAATAGTGCTTCATAGAAGTGACAGATATTAGGAATTCATCTCTAAGCAGGTTATCTAAATAGATTACAGAATATGGCTTCTCTCTGGTTTCACTCTGGCTCAATTTCTAAAGAGCAATCATGTGAGAAGGAAACGTAATACTGTTGTCCATGTTCTAACTTTAGCTTCTACAAAGTAATGGGGAATTCCAGTACCAGCCAAGAAATCAGGTCCAGGAACTCAGGAAGAGCTGCTGTGAGGCAGCATGATGGCTAGAATACAAATAGACTCCCAACTATGGAGAGTGAGGCAAATATCCTGATGTACTCTGGGATCCTTTTAAGTTTGTGGAACTGGAGCAAGTGGATAAGATCCTCTATAGCAGTGATGGCGAATGTTTTTTGGTTTGCGTGCCAAAAGGGGGGGCGCAGGGAGGGTCACGCGCGTGCGTGCCCACACCCATAATTCCATGCGCCCCCCCGCGCATACGCACATGACCCCCCCCACTCCCGGCACGCGATGGCATGCCCGTTTTTCGCTCTCACCAGGCTTCAGAGCCTTTCTAGGAGCCTGGGGAGTGCGAAAACGGCCTTCCCCACCACCCCCCGGAGGTCCTCCGGAGGCCGGAAACGTTCCATTTGCCGACTTCCAGTTGGACCGGAAGTCCCATTTTTTTGCTCTCCCCAGGCTTCAGAGCCTTTCTAGGAGCCTGGGGAGAGCAAAAAACGGGCCTTCCCCACGCCCTCTGGAGGCTGGAAACAGCCTGTTTCCTGACTCCCAGTGGGCCCAGAAGGGCCGAAAATCAGCTGACCGGCGCGCGCATGTGCGCCGGACCTGAGCTCGCGTGCCCACTGATATAGCTCCGCGTGCCACTTGTGGCATGCATGCCATAGGTTCACCATCACAGCTCTATAGTCTGAGCATTACCATTTGTCTGTTTAATCCATGTCTGTCCTGGTTCCTGCAGGTTGCTAGGTAGGGCATGAACAGTTGGGTAAGGGGAAGGTGTAGTGATACCCACTTTAAAGGTATTTGATCACTTCCCCCTGGTCTCCAACCTCTCCTTTAGGAGCAATGCTGTTGAGTAGGTGGTAGTCCATCATCTACTGTGATGGAATGTAGTCTGGACCCCCAAGAGGCAGGGAATGCATTCCAGAGGAACAAGAGATAACTCAGTTTGTGTGTGAGAGAGGGTCAAGATGGCTCTTCCCTAATAATTCTCAGAGTATACGCTTTATGTGGCTGGCAATTTGCTTTTGGATTCTGTATATGGGTGAGGAGCAATAAAGAAACCTGCTTTGAAGAATCACAATGTGTCTTTCTTGGTTTTGGGAGCCTGACATCTATAGAGGGTTCTAGATAATATAGATTATATATTTGAGGTGTGTTGGCAGAGGCGACTGGGTGGTGGTGAGCTGGTGGAGGTCAGCTGGTCACATCGAGATGGCCGTGGAGTATTGTACTTAGACCTTCGTTATTCTGGCTGCCTGCTGTCTATTTGGGCTAATATCCTCCACAACTCTCCTCTATACATTCCTGCTTTATTTTCTCCCTGTGTTCAGTTCTTCTTCCCCATCTTTCTCCAGCCTCCTACTGCATCCAATAAAACCTTCTCTCCTCCAACCCTTTACCCACTGTCATATTGCATTTGTCCCAAAGTGGTTGTTCTGAAGCCCTTTACTACAATCCCTATCTTTTTCTCTATTTCTCCTCCTTTAAACACACCTACCCATTTTTGCTTGCCATTTTTCTTGCAAAAACTCTTTCAAATGGACGCACTCTGGCACAATTGCCATTTTTCTTGCAAGGCTCTTCCAAATGGAAAAATGATCTCCTCCTCTCTCCTACAGCTCCATAATTTCAGTGGTCTGGCAGACCTTTTCATTCTTTTGACAGTTCAAACCCAGTAGTAGCTCCTTCAACATTTCAGTATTTATTTCATAACATCAAAATAATGTCATATTTGTCATAAAGATAGAAAAAAAAAGAGAGATCAGGGGTTCCTTGTGTATAGCATGGAGATTGAAGGAGAACTGTACTTGTTGGCTTGTTAGAATTTAAGTAAAAACATTACAGTCTGAACTTATAAATATGGACTTTGAAGAAGGAAAATGAATGCATGGGCAGTATTAAGAAAGTTTGAGCGAGGTTCATTAAATTTAATCACATACCAAATACATATATTTATTTAGCATATGCCACATACCAAATATAAAAGTTCAACCAACTATTAATTGCCTAGTAACATATAAATAGCTAAATTTAACTTCAAGTATTTGTGCTGATGAAAACGTTTAGAGGGTTTTTTTATATTTTATGTTCGTGAGTCACATTTCTGTGATGAGCAGCTACTGTATATAAAGATGATAAAGATACATAAGACTTCTTGGGTAATTAGAAATAAACGACTATATATATACACACACACATATATACATATACAAAATAGTACACATATGTATAATGTAATATAATATGTGTACTATAATATACATACTGTATATTATAAAATATTATATGTATATTTTATGTATGCAAAGAACATTGTAAAATTAAAACATTGCAAGTGCTATATTACATGTGCTAAAATCTTTAATTAACCAGTTTATTAATACAACTTGAAATCCGTCCCCATGATTACTTGCCCTACTCATAGTCAGGGACAAAAGTGCATGTGTGTATGTCTAAATCCAATGGACAGAACAAGTTGGGGGATTAAAGGTTCCCTGCTGAGGCTGCAGCTTACAATATATTTTTTAAAGAGGACACATTGCATTAAAAATGATTAGGCAAAAGAGTGTAAATCAAACACTTTGATTTATTCTTCAAAAGGACTATAAATTAGTTTGAAATCACATGTTATTGTATAATCACTGATGTAGATGGAGTTATTTCATCCCACATCAGAAAAGATATAGAGCAAGAAAGAAACAAAAGATTAACTCATAAAAAACAGAGCCATATTTTTTATAGCAAGATAAGAGACACTGGGGTAATTGTATGAAAATGTATATGATCAATACAAGAATGTTCTGGTTGACTCTAGGAGAAAAATGTCTGACTATATAAGAGGCTGAGAGGCAAGGCACACATGCTGTTTGAGCGACAACTTAGTGATTATTTTCCAAACAGTAGCTAGAACCAAGACAGAATGGGCAGAAAAAAAGGCAAAAAAAAAAAAAAGAAATTTGATTTACCTGTGTTAAAATGAAAAATTAATCAAATTCACCTTAAGGTGACCTCATGATGATTGCAATGTGCTGTACATGGGGCTGTTGAGGAACCACCTCTCTCCAATTGATACCTGAGAAACCGCTTATTTCCAATGGTTTCTACCCACTTCATATATTTGAGCAGACTGGGTGCACTCCAAGTCTCCTCTGTTAAATGTTATCATCTTATGGCACCAAGCAAGCATGCCTTCAGTGCTGTGGCCCCACCTTCTGGAACAGCATCTCTGCAGACATAGGGACAGTGCCCTCTCTGAGGTTCCAGAAAGCCTAAAGACCTCACTCAGGCCTGGGGTTAATATACTGTGGGTCGTCTGTTATAAGTCTTTCTTATTACGATGGTTATTTTAGTTCAGGCTATTCATATTGTCATATGCTTTTTAACTGTTTATAACATTTTTAGATTTTGTAAGCCATCTTGAGTTTATCAGAATGGGCAGCTATAATAAATCTAACTAAATGAATATAATACCTTATGGATTTAATAATATTCCTTTTCTTTCACATTAAAGAATTCAGTTCAGTGGAAATGTTTGGAGGAATTCTAGCAGTGCACCAAGGCTTTCAAGAACTTCAACCGTTCCTGCTTTAAAGGTTGTCTATACCTATACTCAAATGGAAACATTATTGTCCAGCTTTTCCCAGCAGAGCCTTGAATCTGCAGTGGGATTTTAGCAATGTTTGCTGAGAAGTTGTGTTGCTGTGCTCCCAGTCAAAAAGGAGAGTGCCAGATTGGGTGCCCAAAATATTTTCATATGGGGACCTGCTTTTTGAGTACTATTTGGTATACTAAATGGTGTCATTAAAGATACCTTGTTGACACTGATTATGCCCACTTGCTACAGATGCTGTCTTTGTCAGCTGAAAAGCTGAGATTTAGAAACCCCCAGAACAGTGTTAATATAACCCAAAAGGATCTACTAGGTGGGGAGAGGAAGTTTGAATGCCTCATCTTATGTGCGCCTAAGCACTTGCTTTTGCAAAGGCACCATTGGATTATAAAACTGATTAGCAGTAGAGCAATGCTGCTTCACATCATCCATGCTTAATTTTTGTAATTCTTCATCATCATAAGACATGGTAATAGAGTTAAGTTAAATTAAATGCTATTAACTTAAATTAAAAAGAGAATTAGACAATTTATATGGTGGATAGTTTTCTCAATGGAATTAGCTATGATAGATAAAGAGATCCCCTTAAAAATTTGCTATGGGATGATGATTTCCTGGGAGAACAACAGCAGAAGGCTGTGCCATATTATGTCTGAGTTTCTGGGAGACATACCCATACAGGATTGGCATAATTCATCAAGATAATCCCTGTATTCTTAAACAACATTGGAACTACTGAAAAGCAGGGACCAAAGATCATCCATACCAACAAAGCAAATTTTCTTTTAAATGCTACATGTGAATTGTATAAGTCAAGTAGATTCACTGTCAAGTGGTCTAAACCATCTGTATTTATATTCATAGTTCTATACTAACAATCACTATTCAGCCATGCTTCACTTGAAATAGACACCTTTCTAAGTAATTTGAAAGTGAATTCTCAGTCAAAGTTAGACAGGTATCTATCTATAAAAGACTCAAATATCAGTATAGAAGCCAAATATTTTGAATAGCTAATAATAATAATACAAAAAACGAAAATGGGTCCTTACTTAGCATTGTATGTCCTTTCATTATTATAATATTAGATAAGAAAAAGGGGGACACAAGAAAAAATCTTGGGCTGTATCATGTGTTGGCTTTGCTTTAGTGGAAAATGTTTCTCTGCAATTAAATTGGGCATCTGATCATAGTCAGTTTCCCTTACTAACCATAATACTTCATATCATCTCTTATTTCATTCTGGAGGGTTCCCTGTTCCATAGAAGCTTTTCAGAGGAGAAAGAAGTTTGAGTAGGTAAGATAAACATAGAACATAAAATCACAAGGGTCAAAGAGACCTCAGAGGTGTTCTAGTCCAACCCCTTACTCCAGGCAACAGACCTTATACCATCCTGGTCAAATGGTTGTCCAGGCTATATTTTTAAAACCTCCAAGATTGAAGCACCCACAACTCCAGGAGGCAAGCCATTCCACTGATTAGCAATACAATAGCACTTAGACATATATACCACTTCACAGTGCTTTACAGCTAAACAGTTTACAGAGTCAGCATATTGCCCCCAGCAATCTGTGTCCTCATTTTACCGACCACAGAAGGATGGAAGGCTGAGTCAACCTTGAGCCCCATCAAGATCGAATTCCAGGCTGTGGGCAGAGATTGCCTGTAATACTGCGTTCTAACCAATGCATCATCGGGGCTCCTTAATTGTTTTCACTGTCAGAAAATTTCTTCTTACTTCTAGGTTGTATTTTTGTTTAACAAGCTTCCATAAAAGCAAAGTTTCTTTCAAGTTGAACTTAAATCCCAGTGTCTTTATGGCCACATACCAAAATAAGATTCTTTTCGGATTTACCAATCTAGCCTACAGTCCTGGGATTTCCAAGTGGTCTCCCACCCAAGTATTAAATAGGTATGACCCTGCTTGGCTTTTCAAGATGATGAAATGATTGGCTGGGGAGGTTTGGGTCAGCAACGATTGTGAGAAGTAAGGGAAACCAGTATTGGATTAGATGGGTTGACAAAGTTATAGCCTTCTCAGTAAGGCTCATCATAGGTTTAGCATGGAAAGAAGCTGAATACAATCAGTTCTCGTCATTTGCAGATTCCATATTTGCAAATTTACCTGCTTGCTAAAATTTATTTCTGATTGTAAAATCAATACTCATGGAGTTTTCATGATCATTCACGGACATGTAGAGCGGCAAAAATTTGAGTTGCCCATTGCACACGTCCCCAGCTGAGGGTTCAGTATTTGTGAATTCAATGTATACAACTTCATAGAATGTAACTACCATAAACAACGAGAACTGACTGTATTTTACTAAGTTTATTTGACTTATTTTACACCTGACTTTATGGAGGCAAATATTATCTCTGAAGAACTCTCCTGTAAGGAAATTGAAAACTGGGTTATTCTGGGATCCCTGTCATATCCCATTTGGATATCTTCTAAAATGTCTCCTTTCCTTGGGAGTTTACATTAATTCTTTTTCCTTTGGAAATCCATAGAAATTCTGGTTGAGTTGTCTGGACTTTGACCCAACTAGTGTTAATAAGATTTCCTAAGGGATACATGCAGAAATGTGTTAGTAGAGGTGGAATTTACATTAATGGGACAGAATTAAAAAGAAAAAGCCCTGAAGTAAAGTGGCAGAAAGAATGTCAACTGGCAGAGATTGAAAGCAAAATCCATTAAGGTAGAAGAAAAATGAAGGAGATGTGGAATAAGAAAAGCTTAAGGAAAGAGCTGCAGAATTGGCCACGTGTGGACTGTATAATGTGATAGAACAAATGGAAGCAAGGAAAAAGTGACAATAAATTACATTTAAGGAAAAGGTATATCAGAATGTAAGGAATTTTGTAAGGAATGTATGGAATGTACCGAAAATATAAGGAACTGTATATCAGAAAAAAAGAGAGGGAACAATAGTTTAGCAGTTAAGCTAAGCTAAATTAAGCTAAGCTGACAAACTGACAGCCTGGGTTCGAGACCCGAGTGCCGCATGACAGAGCGAGCTCCTGTTTTTGCCCCAGGTCCTGTCCACCTAGCAGTTCAAAAGTATGCAAATGCGAGTAGATAAATAGGTACCACTTCGGCAGGAAGATAACTATGTTCCATGTTTCACCACACGCTCTGCACTGCAATGTGATGTCATGTTGGCCACATGACCACGGAAATGTCTTCGGACAATGCTGCCTCCCTCAGCTAAGAAATGGAGATAAGCATTACCGCCTAGAGTCGGACATGACTGGATACCTTTACCTAAAGGGGAAACCTTTACCTTTTATATACAGTTGTGTTATATCCTTGACTTATATTCTTTTGATTCCCAGCCCACCCACCACCACCATGTGAGAACTTACATTCTTTTTCTATGATAGATTTTGGCTACGTTGGTTGAACTTTTTGATCATATCTTTCTCTCTTGATATATCCATGTCTGTTTTTCTCTCCTATACAAACTACACATTGTTCGGAGAACCTTGTTTTAATCTGCTTTGCAATAAAGCCAGTGGCTCTTTTTTGATATACCAGCTTGATCATTTTTCTTACACTTCAGCTATGACTATATGGAGCAGTCCTTAGGCACTAAAAAGAGTGCTATTTGCAAAGATTGATCTGTAAGGCAGACTTTTGTGACTTCTTTGTTCTTTAACATGTTGCTGTGCAAGCAAATGGCATAGAAGAATTTTTGAACATTAGTGGAATAACAATGAAGACTTTAAAAACCAATCTCAAATGTAATGTAACTTTTGAGGGAAACCATTATTTTGCTTTCTAATGTTTGCCATTTACTTTTATTTTGATCTTTTTAGACATAGAAATAACTCTGTATAAGAGATCCAGGCTGATATTGGATGTTTTGTTTCAGAAATGAAATACAGATTTTTTTTTAAAGACACGGTGTGCACTAAGTAGATTTTAGTTTGTAGATTAATTTAATAGCCAGTTCAATAGCTGAAATAGCTGAAACTTAAAATATTTATTTTTACCAGAAATATTTACAGAAAGTAAATATTTTGTGGTAAGCCACTTGTTAAGGAATTGTGTGACACAAGCTGGATATGCATCTACACCAGGGGTGGGTTCTAACTTACCTCGCCCCCGGTTTGCTTCCTCTCGCGCCGCGCCATGCAGGTGCGCGCGCGCATGCGCAGTGATGAAAATTCACCAAAAAAATAAAAATAAAAAGCCAAAAACAAGATGGCGCATGCGCAGCAGAAAAAAAAAATTAAAAAATAAAAAAAAGTTCCAAAAAAAGAGATGGCGTCCACGGACCGGCACCGACAGAACCGGCTCCGTGACGTCACCAGCGGTTTGCTACCGGTTCTATAGAACCGGTGTGAACCGGGAGGAACCCACCACTGATCTACATAACAGACGAGAAAAAAACCAATGGAAGTTTATAATTTGTTGAAGGATGGGCATACAATGGCAAGAAAGGAGAACACATCTATTCAATTTTTATTCATTTGATAAACATTTCAGAAAGATGCAACAATATGTTGTACTTTACTATTGCATTGCATAGTGACAGAAATTCCAGTCCCAATTACCATTGATAAACAAGGACCAGCTATAAATATAATTCCAAAGTTGAGTAACTGGGAGTTCTTAGGTTGGGGGAACACACATCCCTCTCTTGACTGGAAAGTCTTTTTATACATAATTGGTTGGGATGGAGTTTCAAAGGCTAGGAACAGCCAGGAAGAGCCCGTTAGTTTCTCCTTCCCCACTTTTGCTCCATCTAGTTGGAAACTATAAGAACTGAATCACGAATTTTTTCTCCCTGAAAAACCTCTCAGCAGGGTTGGAGATTTCTCTTGAAATGTGAACGTGGCACAAGGCGCTATTGGGGAGAAGGCAGAGTATCATACACTATCCAAATCCATAATTATGAATAAAGTTAGATTAAATATTACCTTGATGGTTTCTTTTAATAAATAAAATAGCAATACCATAGCAATAGCACTTAGACTTATATACTGCTTCACATTGCTTTACAGTCCTCTCTAAGCAGTTTACAGAGTCAGCATATTGCCCCCAACAATCTGGGTCCTCATTTTACCGACCTCGGAAGGATGGAAGGCTGAGTCAACCTTGAGCCAGTGAGAATTGAACTGCCAAACTGCTGGCAGCCAGTGATCAGCAGAAGTAGCCTGCAGTAGTGCATTCTAACCACTGCGCCACCAGGGCTCTTATGCTTGCATTTGTTGAAACTGAAAAGTTAAAGCTGTTAATAGAAATGTGTTTGTCAACTGCTTTGAGACTGCTTTATTTAACTTGCTTTATTCTATTATGATTTCATTTGTTATTTAGCTGTGGGAGAAGGACTGGCAGAACCTGGGGGAGGATTTAAAAGAGGATCAGGCCAGGGGTGGGTTCTATTTTTTTTTACTACCGGTTCTGTAGGCGTGGCTTATTTTGTGGGTGTGGCTTGATGGTCATGTGACGTTGGGCGTGGCTTCGTGGTCATGTGACTTGGGCGAGGCTTGGTGGTCATGTGACTGGGTGGGCATGGCCAACTCAATGTCACTCACATCAAGGGGTGCCTCGCCTGGCCCCTCCCCTCCCAGCCATTCCTTGTCACACCCAGCCTCAACGTATCTATAGTTCTGTAAAAATGGTGTTCACCTTTTTTCAACTTTATTATCTACATACTATAGATGTACTTTCATGGACCACTGAAAGGAGGAAATGGCTCACATGCTTTGCCCAAGAGTGTGATAGGCAACAGACAACCTGATGTACAAAATAAACACACACATATTTATGCTCTGGACTATAGACATTGAATGCATGTAAATCCCTGAAAAACATGTGGTAGCCCTGGGCAAAAGAAAGGCAGTAAAATCACTCTAGGTCAGTGGTTCTCAACCTTCCTAATGCTGCGACCCTTTGGCGCGATGATGTCATCACGCCGTGACCCTTTGGTGCGATAATGCGGTGTCTTGGTTCCTAAGACCATTGGAAATATGTGTTTTCCGATGGTCTTAGGCTCGTTCAACCCCCAAATGGGTCGCGACCCACAGGTGGAGAAGC
>QLTV01002469.1:713995-730932 GCA_003457575.1 Thermophis baileyi
TTTCTTTCTTTCTTTCTTTCTTTCTTTCTTTCTTTCTTTCTTTCTTTCTTTCTTTCTTTCTTTCTTTCTTTCTTTCTTGTCTCTATCTCCCTTCCTCTTCTTTCTTTCTTTCTTCTTTCTTTCTTTCTTTCTTTCTTTCTTTCTTTCTTTCTTTCTTTCTTTCTTTCTCTTTCTCTTTCTTTCTTTGTCTCTCTCTCTCACACACACACACACACTTCCTCTTTCTTCCTTCCTTCCTTTCTCTCTCTCTCTCTCTCTCTCTCTCTCACACACACACACACACACACACCCCTGGTCTGGAACGATATGATCCGGCGAGCACCAGAGCACCAGCGGCGGGAGAAGGAAGAAAGTGGCGCATCTGTTGGACCCGAGGCGGATGTGAGCGGCAGTCACCCAAAAGCCCCGCAGAAGCTGAGCGCGCCAGGCCTACAGGGCGGCAGCAGGAGAGAGCAGTGGCGGTGGGAAGGGCGCTTTGGGAGGCGCTGGCTGGCAGGGAGAGGGGAGCCAGCCTGGGAAGCTTTGTAGCCACGCAGCTGTAAAGCTTGCCGAGCTGCCTCCCCCCTCCCCACCGCGGTTGCAAAGCCAGTGGCTTCGGGAGGCTCTGGCCGGTGGGGAGATGGGAGCCAGCACAGGAAGCTTTGTAGCCACGTGGCTGTAAAGCTTGCCGAGCTGCCTCCCCCCTCCCCGCCTCGGTTGCAAAGCCAGCGGCTTCAAGAGGCGCTGGCTGGCAGAGAGACGGGAGACAGCCCGGGAAGCTTTGTAGCCACGCGGCTGTAAAGCTTGCCGAGCTGCCTCCCCCTCCCCACTGCGGTTGCAAAGCCAGTGGCTTCGGGAGGCTCTGGCCGGCAGGGAGAGGGGAGCCGGCCCGGGAAGCTTTGTAGCCATGCGGCTGTAAAGCTTGCCAAGCTGCCTCCCCCCTCCCCACCATGGTTGCAAAGCCAGTGGCTTCAGGACGCGCTGGCCGGCGGGGAGGGGGGTAGGCTAGTGCGAATGCTTGCTTACCTGTGTGTAGGCAGGACTCAGGAGGCAGTTCGATGCACGTGGCGAAGGCGAGGCAGGGCGAGCGTCTCAGCGGGGGACTGGTTCGGGGGCATGGCCAGCCAGAGGTCACTACTGGTTCGGGGAACCACGCCAAATTTCCGCTAACAGTTCTATAGAACCGGACCCAGGGGTGAAATGCTCCTGGTTCGCTCATGCCTGTAAGTCGCTGTAGAGCCAGTCGCCAAGATAGGGTGAGGCTCCACCCACCTGCCCAGACGTCGCCATTTGGGTTCTTTTACCCTCTGCGCATGTGCAAAGCGTTCTGTGCCTGCGCAGAGGGTAAAAGAACCCAAACGCCAGCGTCCGGGCGGGTGGGCGGAGCCTCGTGCTACCTTGGTGACCGGCTCTACGGCAACCGACAGGCACGAGCGAACCGGGAGCATTTCACCCCTGATCGGACCAGACCGGCAGCAACCCACCTCTGGATCAGGCTAGAATCCCTACGTAGCCACAAGCAAACTAAGTCCAACCACCCTTGAATTCCATTGATTCTTATCTAACTCCAAGCAGGAGCTAACCATTAGTTGAGAATATTCCTGTGCGTAGGCATGAGTAGCAATAAATTGGATATTCACATGTGGACCTGATCCTTTGTGTATGATACGTTTAAGAGAGAGTAGATGATTGATTTGATTGATTTTTGAGGGTGTTTTTTTTAAAACCTTGTGAATGGAAGTAGGGAAAATGTGGAAATTAAAGAATAGCCAGAGGTTCTGAAATGTCTATTATACACATTTTTAATAGTGCACGTTCAATATGTTTAAAGGGGCAGAATGAATAATCAATTATCATTGATTGATTCCATTAAATTTTATTTTCATGTCTTCTGAAACAAGATGTAGGAATGGGTATGTTGGATAATTGGGTCTATAGCTTGGGTCTAACAACAGCAAGTTTATTATTTATTTACATTAATCGAGTTGTATACTTTTTGTCACTTAGAATTGTTATGGAGTTGGTAAATGAATGAATAATTAAATCAGAGAAGCAACTCTAATTGACTTTAGTTTTGGTAGCAATTGTCATTCTCTTGCTTGAGAATAGCTAACTTTTTCTTCATTAATGTTTAGATTTTACATGTATCATTCCCTTAGTTATAGTTCCTCTTATTACAGTGTACTCTAACTAAAGCTATCCCCTATAAAAAGCCAGATGCTTAAATTTGTGCAAAATGTAGGAATAGGTATACAGATCACATAATGGTAATACTGAAAGATCTGTACAGGTCATCACTGGCTTAACAGGTGCAATTCTAGATGTTGGCATTAACCTTTAAAATCTTATAATAGCTTAAGGCCTCACAGTCTGAGGGACTGCATCTTCTGTTGATAACCTATCTGACAATTGTGATCTCCAAGACAAACTCTTCTGAAGATGCTTGCAATATCAAAAACTTAAGCTAAACACCCTAGAGATTTATACTTGGCCCCATTGCTCACTATTAATTGTAAAAATGTATCTTTTTGTCTAGCTTTTTATTATTAAGTTTAATGTTAATTTAGCTAATGTTTTTAGAAATTGTGTTAGCAACCTTGAGTCATTACTTAAGTAGAAAGGCAAGGTATATATTGAATAAATATTTTTAATATTGAAATGTATGTATTTATGTTTATTTAGCTATTTTTATATGGTTTATACCCCATCCTTCCTCCAAGAGCTCAAGGCAAGGTACATATTACCCCCTCTTCAAAAATTTTCCCCACAACGAGCCAGCATTCAGTATTATGATATGAATAACAGATTAACCCTACATCACCTAATCAGGATCCATGGTGGAGACAGGACTTGAACCTATGTCCAGTCTCCACCTATGTTCAATTCAATATCTAAAGCATTATATCTGGGAAAGGAAAAATTGAAATCTGTGTAGGAAATGGTAGCCTGTCCACCAGCCTCTGAAGAACCCTAGAATAACAGATCAACCACAGTCTTTAGTACTATGATGATGCTCTCCAGGAATTTTGACCAACAATAACAAAACCCTCCAAACTATAGATTAGATCAGCGGTCACCAACTGGTGGTCCGGGGACCACTGATGGTCCGTGAGAAAATTTTGATGGTCCGCAGAAAAATTATTTGCATTTTTTTATATTGCACTGAATCAGGGGTCCTCAAACTACGGCTCCTGGGCCGGAAACGTGCAGTGAACGCTTGTATTGCTGCAGAAAGTCTCCCCCTTCAGGGTCTTTTTGTACAGGTCGGAGGGGGGCAGAAATTCCAACTTGGGGTCTGCTTCAGCCTCCTGGTGTGGGGCTTTGGGCGAAGGCTGGAGGGAAGCACTGCTGGTGGCAAAGAGTCGGAGGACCTCGTTCCAGTGGGACTGCATCATGGCCTGGAACTGGCGGACCATCTCAGCCTGCTGAGCCTCCAGGCGCCGATACCTGGCCTTGCACTCCCGCAGGTCTTCCCTCTGCTTGGAAAGCCTATGCTCATAGTCCTCAGTGAGGTGCTTCTGCTGAGCCTCCTTCTCGGTCAGATCCAATTTAAACTGGCTGGGAGGGGAGGGGTGAGTAGAGGCTGACGAGGCACCCCTCGACGTGAGTGACATCAAGTTGGCCACGCCCACTCAGTCACATGACCACCTAGCCATGCCCACCCAGCCAGTCATTAGGCAGATCATATTAGTGGTCCGCAGGATTTAAAATTATGTATTTAGTGGTCTCTGAGGTCCAAAAGGTTGGGGACCCCTGGATTAGATTACAGTTCCAAAAGATTTATGGAAAAGCATGTTGAAAGATTTTTTTAAAAGGAGAGCCTAATGAGCTCAGGCTTAATTCCTAAGTGAACATTGGGTGAGAGATGTATTCTGCAGCAAAAGAGATTATTACTGTATCATAAATGTTTCATCTGAATTTATATTCTGTTAATGGTCCTAGATATCCTTTGGGAATCATAAAAAATGTAAAGGTTATATTGGATCTCAATATGATTCCAGTCTCTTTAATCTTTATCTGTCTTTGGGTTTGTAGGACTAACTCTTTTGTACAGAATTGTGATACAGCCTGTTTTAATTGACTTTGATATTACATACGCACAAATCTACCTTTCTGGTATAATTAGTCATTTTTGCTAGATTGCATCTTATTTTTACTGAATCTCAGCTAGTCTGCCTGGAAGTTATACAATATGATTTGTTAGACTTCTGAATTTAAAAACAATAGCTTCAAAAATAAACTGTTCCAAATCATAGCATGCACCATTTTTCATACAGCAGATGGCACTGTGAATGCTCATAAGAAAGAAAGCAAGGAGCAAATTATGCCTGTTTACTGTGTTAAAAATTCTGGGATTGAGTTAGTACCTAATAGTTGCCAGAATTCAAGTTACTTTAATTCAGAGCATAATTTACCAGTTATCTGCTCTAAATAGTTCTTCTGGCAATGGATTTAGAATAAGAAAAATTACAATATTAAAAATGAGATAAAACATTTTAAAATATAATAGTATTGGTTTCTAAAACATGTATAGTGAATAAGTTATTCAGAATGCAATTTTTAGCTTATAAACAAAAAATTATAGTTAAAAGAGATTTTGTTTTGTATCTTCTAAAAAATGTTAGATATTTATATACAAAAACTGGTTATCATTAAGTCTCAAACAATCTTAATCTGGTCTGTTGTGTGCAAACCTGAAAAAAATGGCCTGCCATATACTTTTAAAAAACCCGCACAGGATGCGAGCAGGGGGTTTCTGCAAGGGGTGGGAAAATTCTGTTTTTCAAATATAATTTAATTAATGATTTCTGCTGAATTGTGGTGTGTGTGTTTTCTTCTTGTTTTAGGTAATGGACCCCACCATGATCGAACCAACATTTATAACTCATGCAATTTAGTTGATGGAGTTTACTGCCTCCCAATAGGACACTGGATTGAAGTTTCTGGGCATACAGATGAAATGAAACATACAACTGATTTCTATTTTAATATTGCTGGACATCAAGCTATTCACTGCTCCAGGTAACAAAGAAACAAAAATGTGCTGCAGGGTGAATTAGATTTTAACAGGTGTGCCTTAGGTGGGGACTTACATAAAAATGTGCTGAACATGTGTAGTTTCCAGCATTTCCTGCCAGAGAGCTCGTATTATCGATATAAATCATTCTGCAGTTTATATTCCAACTTTTTTTCCATATTGGAGGAATGAAAAAAAAAGAAAACTTCAGCTCTCTTTCTGATTATCGTTTGGTTCACTGGTGTCATCCCTCTGTGGAGGGATAAAGGACCCATTCAGCCAGCCCACCCCTGGTGATCTACAGAACTAAAGAGTTTCCAGAGAAAGCTTGAGGTTTTCCTCAAGTATTGGTGGAAAGTTCAGCCAAGGCCTTAGTCGCTGCCTGAAATGCGCAGGTGGCTGGGGTCTTGGATTGCCTCTCCATGTGTGCTAATCCTAGGAAGCACCTTGGTTTACTGATGAGTTCTAGGAGGTAGAGTGCCAGAAGAAATGCTTGGAGTATTTTGGGTGAAGGTTCAGAGTGAGTTTGACTGAGCATAGGTAATTTGAATTCTGACTGGGCAGGTCCAGGTGAGATGCCTGGGATCAGATCTTGCGGTGCAATCCGGGATGAGGTTGAACCAGTGACTCCTGAGGAAGTGGACACAGTTATCAGGTTGACCACCTATTTATTGGATCAACCACCCTTCTGGACTGTGAAAGTAGCCAAGGAAGTAACCAGGGTTTGGGTTGATACTATGGTTTCAATCTCTTTGGGCAGTACTGGTGCTTTAAAGGAGGTTATGTGTGCCCCCTCCTCAAAAGGTCATCCCTGGATGCAACGCTGTTAAGTACCTGTAGTCCTGTCTCCAACCTTTTCCTTTTAGAGAAAGCTGTTCAAAAGATGGTTGGTCTGCAGTTGATGGTATTCTGGGATAGGGGTTAGGGATAGGGGGCACCTTTGGGGATAGCATACATTGTTCTTTGGTAGTTCTGTTCCTTCCTCTGGGACTGGTTTCAATCAGTATTAGTTTTGGAGGAAGTAGTTGTATTCTAGGCCCTTCCATTTTGGGGTGCTGCAGGGCTCAACTGTGTCCCTCCTTTTATTCAATATGAAACTGCTGTGTGAGGGCATCCACTGGTTTGGCATTTGGTATCCACAGTATGTTGATGATACACAGTTATATTTTTCAACCCCAGGCCAGCCAGGAGTTGAGATACTATCCCAGGGCCTGAAACAGTGGTGGGTTGCTGCCGATTCGGACCGGTTCTCCCATACCGGTGGCGGAAATTTGCACCCGCTTGCCGAACCAGCAGTGATGGCTGGCTGTCCACGCCCCCGAACCAATTCTCCGGTTGCCGCGGCTGGCAAAAAAACCATGCGCAGATCGTCATTTCCCCGATGTGATGTTGGCGCGCGCACAAGCAAAGCGAGCATGTGCGCGCAAAATGCACACTTCCGTCGCGATGCGAACCGGTAGGGAAGGTAAGTGGAACCCACCCCTGGCCTGAAAACTACGGTATATATGGAGGTTTGGATGGGGAGGATCTGTCTCTGACTCAGCCTACCAAGACTGAGTAGTTGTGGTGGTTGGGGCCATCTAGATATGGAAATACTCTACCTTTGGTCTTGATTGGGATTGCACTTCCCCATTTAAGGGTGATACACAATCTGGAGTACTCCTAAACTCACAGCTCCTTCTTGATGAGCAGGTGGCAGCTATGGTTAAGAGGACCTTTTGCACAGCTTCATCTTCCTCAGTTGCACTCTTTCCTAGATTAGAAGGCCCTTCATACAGTCAACTACTCTCTAATAATTTCATGACCTGATTGCTGCAATGCATTACATGGGTCCTTGAAGACCACTTGGAAATTTCAACTGCTCCAGAATGCAGTGGCACAGATAGCGATGGGTACGCTTTAGTGTGCCTGTGTGACAGTTATGCTTCCCAAGCTGTAATGGTTACTAGTAACTTCCAGGTGCAATTCAGAGTATTACTGTAGTTATGACTTATTAAGCCTACATGGTATAGGGCCTGATTAAGTGAAGGATCATGTATCTCCTGTGGCATCAGCTAGACAGTTTTATCCAAGAAAGTTGGCTCCAAGATTACCCAAAGATCTCATGTGTGTGTGTTTCAGATCTCAGAGATAAATATTCTGGTTTACCAATACTAAAAATAATAATAATACAAAACTCCCTTAAGTTGAAGCTTGATGACACACATAGTTTTGGACAACAAAATGAATGTTGTCACAACTGTTTTATTCAAAGGTGTGTTTTTTCACGAGCCGAGGTGGCGCAGTGGTTAGAGTGCAGCACTGCAGGCTACTTCAGCTGACTGCTAGCTGCAGTTCGGCGGTTCAAATCTCACCGGCTCAAGGTTGACTCAGCCTTCCATCCTTCTGAGGTGGGTAAAATGAGGACCCAGATTGTTGGGGGCAATATGCTAACTCTGTAAACCGCTTAGAGAGGGCTGTAAAGCACTATGAAGCGGTATATAAGTCTAACTGCTATTGCTATTGCTATTGCTATTTTCAGCTTCCCACTCTTATAGCTCCTGGTGGGCTCCATCCAAGAACTAACCGAGACTGCTTAGTTCTTTTGGAACCAGCCTAGGCCAGCTAGGTGCTACCATCTGCTTTGATTCTCAATGCCATTGGAAAAAATCAGTATGAAAAACTGCCAGTAATTGACTGATTAAAAACCTCAGCAATTACCTTTAATATTGAGCCCTGTCTTCTTTATTAGCACTATCAAGCAATCCTCCTTTCTGTATTTCAAAACTAAAATATTTATTGCTTTAGTGAACAAAGTCCTCAGCAGCTTTCTACAAATATATGTACAAGTAGATGCTGATCTCCACATTCAGCTTCTTGACTAACAGCAGTAATAGCATTGAATTCTAAAGTGAATTAAGAGAGAGACAAAGATATGAGATAAGAAATTCACTGTCAAGCAGAAAGAACCAAAACAAAAAAGTAGCCACAGGGGAAAAAAAGAAAAGAAAAAACGCTGTGGGTCAGAAAGCCAGGCAGTAATAGATACCAGATTAAAAGAAGCTACAGGGACCCTTGAAAATAACAAAGTTTCGTTCTCAGAAAGTGATCTGTCATGCAACAGAGGCAGCTTGCTGCCTTGTAACCCTGATGTGACCAAAGCTGGCTAACATGGAACAAATTAGATGGAGTTTTGAGAAAAGTACCTGGGTTTGCTCTTTGTATATTGTGAACTGCAGCTGTCTGTCTTCTGTCTAGCTATCTAGTAAAGCAGTAGGAAAAAAATTATCCGCAACTAGTCCTCACTTAGTGACTGCCTTGTATAGCAACCATTCGCACTTAAGACGGTGATGAAAAAGTAACTTTGCAGCTCGTCCTCATATTTATGACATTTGCAAGTCTGTAAAGCAAAAGGAAGCTGAAGTAAAACCATAATAAACACAGTTGCAGTTTCACTTAGCCCTTGTTTTGCTTAATGACCAAGCTGCAATCCCAATTGCAGTTGCTAAACAAGGACTACTTGTACTTTTTATGGAAAGGGGAGAAAAATGCCTTTTTTTAGGAAAGTTATTTTAATTTAGAATTCCTCAATGGAAGTGTAGATGGCAGCATGTGAATGGAATTCAGTCAGTTTTACCAGAAAACTGTCACCTAGCCCAGGGGTCGGCAACCCGCGGCTCCGGAGCCGCATGCGGCTCTTTGGGCCCCCTGCTGTGGCTCCCTGTCCCATCACTGGCTGACCTCACCCTCCCCTCCCTCACCTGGCCTGAGAAGGTAAGGGCGACGGCAGGAATGGAGAAGCGGGCGGGGCTGATTCTCCGGCGCTGGTTGAGGAACATAGCCACCCCCTGCAGAGACTTTCCTTCGGGCGACCCTCCTCCCCCTCTTGCAACTCTCTGGCTGGCTGTGGCGGGGCCAGGAGGGTGCGCATGCGCGGGGAGTCCCTCAAGCGAGCGCCAAAGCTCAGCAAAGGCACACACGGAGGGCGGGCGGCTGCTTGCTTAAGGAGGGTCTTTGGACGCGGCTTCTCTCCTGCCCTAAGGATCTGGCCATTGCCTTGCCGTGTCCTGTCCCCCCCCCCCCGCAGCTCTTCAGCCGAGCAGGGTGGACGTAAACTCCAGCCCGAAGCAGCAGGAAGCAAAGTCTGCCTTCGCTCCGGTGACACTCCTCCCCCTCTCATGCGGCGTGGGAGGGCACGGCAAGGCGATGACCGGATCCTTAGGGCAGGAGAGAAGCGAGAGGAGGAGGAGGGTCGCCCGAAGAGAAGCCTTCGCTGGGGGTGGCGATCGTGCCTCAGCACACAGAAAGAAAAGGGGGGGAGAGGGAGAAAGAGAGAGATGAGGGAGGGAGAGAGAGATGGGTGGGGAGGAAGGGAGAGAGAGAGATAGAGAGAGATGGGGAGAGGGAAAGAGTGAAAGAAAGATGAGAGGGAGGGATAGAGATTGGAGAAGGAGAAAGAGAGATGGAGAGAGAGAAAGAGAGAGGGAAAAGAGAGAGAGATACCTGTTTCTCATAGAAAAGAAAACATAGAGCGACAAAACCTGGGTAGGCGTAGCTGGGGGGGGTATGTGACTCAGTGGGAGTGATGTCGAGTTGGCCACGCCCACCCAGGTTTTGTGGCTCCGGGTGTTTTGTTTTCTCTGGGAAACGGGTCCAAATGGCTCTTTGAGTTTTTTAGGTTGCCGACCCCTGACTTAGCCCAACATAGTCAGGTACCTGAAACCGATGGCAGCAGCAACCAAAAACGTATCTTGTTTTATCCACCATAAAATACACATGCAGAACTAAGTAATAGCTTTTTGGAGGCAAATCTGAGCAGCATGGGACTACAGGTCGTCCTTGGCTTATGACCAGTCTGTTAGTGACCATTTTAAGTTACAGTGGACTCTGAAACAGGGACTTACGGCCTGGATTCAAAGTTCCAACATTTGTCCTCCTGCACGGTCAAGTAACAGCATTTTGAGTGCTTGGCAACTGGCCTCCATTTGCCGCCATTTGCAACATCCTGTGGTCACATGACTGATTTACAACATTTTTCCAGTTTCTGGCAAAAATTACCCCATAATGAACAATGGGTTCATTTAACAACCACTGTGTTTATTTAATGATCACTGCAAAAAACAACAACAACCAGATCGTAAAATCAGGTGCAGTAACATGGTGACCCACTTTACAACTGTCACAACCTATGACCGAAGTTGAAGCCTCAATTACAGTCGTAAATTGAGGACTACCTGTATAAGTACATCAAATACGGTTCTGAAAATAAATACCAAACTTAATTGAAAATGCCAATTGAAAGTAGGCAGAGGTTTTTAAACTTATTTTTTAACTACCTTATAAAAAGTTTCATGCTTGAAATGTATTGAGTTCTTATTATTATTAGTCTAAATCAAGCCTTTAAAAGGTGAAAATCTCTTCATTGAAAGTTATGGACTATAACCGTGATGGCGAACCTATGGCACACCCGCGTGCACATGCACACGCATTCCGGTTTGGGCACTCAGTCCCGAAAAGGTTCGCCATCACTGGACTATAACCTATCAGAATTATCCATTGTGGGCTGGTAGATAGATTTTAAAATAATAAAGCTGAGAAAGAATGGTTGGCCTAAAATTACCCATCTGGCTTCCCTATCTGAGAGAGGACTAGAACCTGGTTTCTTCACTGTTGTTTTGAAATGTGTTATTTTATGCTTAAAACCCAGAGAGTCGTAAATGGTATTCTCGGGAGACTGGCTGTTTCACTTTCCAACTGCTTAGGAACTCTCATTTGCTCCTTCAACATAAGTTGGGGAATAAGAAATAATTCCAATTAGAGAGCTGTAACAGCATGCTCAGAATATATCTTCCCTCTGTGTCTTTATGGGATTAACAATATGCTTTGCTTCAAACTTTTTTCCAAACCTTGACAACAAACTGAGAAATTATGAACTCATTCTGAGTGTTATTAAAAATTCCATTACCTAGTGATATGCAAGTAAATAAAAGCAGGAAATAACATACAAATTAATAGAAGAGCCCTGTATAAAACAGGATTCATATCAGTAAGAATGCTGCCTGTGCACAGTGAGCAATCTTTGTATGTGACTTTTGTTCCTTTTGAGAAGGTGCAGACTTGAGAAGGTGCAGACTTTTGCCTCAAGGTTGAACCATTTATTAATTCAGAGCTGTCAGGATGAAGAAGGCAAACCAAATGCATTATGACAACCCAAGATCCACCTTGTCCAAATAAATTTTAACAACCCAAGACCTGGCTTAACAGATATAATGCTCAAAGACATATATACCTTTCATTTGAAAGTATCAAAGTAAAGGAGGAAAGTATTTTGGATAGCCCATTAAAGCTAAAAAACTATATCCACCAAAGATACATGCTTTATTTAATATCTAAGTCCTAGCCAAAAGCTTCAGCTGGTGCATATTCATCGATATTCCATGAGTCATTAAAATTTCTGGTTGCCATTAATATCTACACTGAATTATTCATTCAAAATATAAAGGAGGGGACTAACATGCTTCGTTATCGTTGCTTTTTGTTCAGTTTGAATTAAGTTCAAATGTAACATCCAGTTAAATGTTTAAAGAAAAAAGTGAAGGCTAAGTGTCTGGAGTGTGTTTTTTTTATTTCAAAATTGTAACGTGGCACTATGAAAGGGTAAAGGAACAACTTTTAACTGGAGTTTTGTAAACCGTGTGATAGGAGCAGAAAGCCAATGCGATGCTCTATAGTTAAAATAATCACAGAGTTACTACAATTGTTGCAGGTCCTACATTGGGAACAAGGTTTTGAGGCCCAGTTCTTAATCTTATACAATAAAATTAATTATAATCTCCAATAATCATTGGGATAAAATGTGATGAGTTAGAGATCAAAAATAATTGTGGTGTAACTCATCACATTGTGCAAATATACTTTTTTTTTAAAGAGTCTGACTACTGGCTCTAATTAAAATAGGTTCAATAACTTTCTAATAATCTATTATTGTTTCTAACACAGGCAAGTGGGATGTTCCTTTTGAAGTTGGTTGAAAATTAGCTACTGATTTCACTCGTTCAAAACTCAAATGGTTCATAAATATTAGGTCTGAAGACTAAAGAGGGGTTTGTGTGTGCTTCACTTTGATAAAGGCTTTGATGCTGATCAAGGCAGCCAGCCTCCACACTTTTGAGAAACGGGGCATCTTTTACTTTTTCCATGCTGAGGAACTATTTCCCTCCAGCAATTAGTGTCAAAAGTCACTTCACAAAGCAAAGCAGTGGCGTTTCACCCCGATATATCATACAATTAAACACCACATGCAAATAGATGGGCTGAAATATGCAGCTGTCTTAAGATGCTTATAGATAATTTGCAGATTGACCCAGATGTAAGAATACAAACTTCTGCAGCTTCAATATTTATGTGTGTATATACACGTGTCTATAAACATACATAAACAGTCTAAATATATTCTCTCTCTCTCTCTCTCTCTCTCTCTCTCTCATATGCAGAAAATAACATTGACAAGAGACATGAGTGAGTAATAAATAAGAGTGAAAATTAAGCCAAAATCATTTTGCCTACCATCCTACATACATTTACTTCCCAAGGAGATTGGAAATTCTTAAATAATTGTCTTTGGTGTTTTAATATTCAGAGATATAAGTTATATAAGGGGCAGATACTAAAAGCGAGGAGCTCTTTTGCCTCACTTTAGTGAGAACCTGGATGGCACCGACTAAAATCATTTATGGCAGAAGTAATGGCAGCAGTTTCTCTCTTGCCTCTGTGCAGACATTCACTTTCTACTCATGGCAGGATGCCAATCTATCTTTGCTTAGAAATTGCAAAATAGAATAGAATAGAAAAAGGGTTCATATTAATCATGCAAGCAAGAGGGAGGGAGTTCACCCTTCCCAAGTTGTGCTGATAAACATCTTCAGAGGACTCCAACCTTCCTCAATTCCTCCCCTCCTGTCATTTTTATTTGGCTTGTTTCTCTCTTTGTTTTTGTTTTTCCCTTCCAAATTCAGGTTTCCTTTCCTTTCCCAAGATGGAGTTCCCACCAAGGAGATTCATCATCGAGGAAAGTCAAAGGGAGTGTTAGTCCCATATCAGTAAGATCAAACAGTAATTTATTTTATTTATTTTTATTTATTTGTTTTGTCAAGCGTGTATAAGATTACAGACAAAGTATGAACATTAATATGAATATATAAAAGTACAAGCATGGTTTTGAGTACATGGTATTTTACGAAATACATGGGGTCTTTAGGACAGGGATGGTAGGCACGTTGGTGCGCTTATTCACGCCCCTTACAGACCTCTTAGGAATGGGGTGAGGTCAACGGTAGACAGTTTTAGGTTAAAGTTTCTGGGGTTTGGGGAAGAAACTACAAAGTCAGGTAATGTATTCCAGGCATTGATCACTCTGTTGCTGAAGTCAAATTTTTTGCAATCAAGTTTGGAGCGGTTTACATTAAGTTTGTATCTATTGCGAGCTTGTGTATTGTTGCGGTTGAAGCTTAATTAATTGCCAGTAATGAACTAGTCTTTAAGGACCAAGCAATCCAGTTGGCCATGGGCAACACTGTCATTAAACATTGAGAAACATATGTCCTTATGCTTCTCTCCTTGTCAAGATGACTCTTGAACTAAAGGATCAAACTCAACAGCTTTGCAGCAGCCAGCCATATATCAGACATCAATAATGACTTAGCAGATCATTTCAGCAGGACAGCAACTTATATGGCATGAATAAAATCTCCAACTATTGTTAAACATCTGTTCAATATTTGGAGTTAACCAAAGATAGATTTCTTTGCATCTTGGAATCATGCTTCAGTTACATCCCAGAGGTGGCAAGATCCAAGAGCCCAAGGAGATGTGTTCCTTCTCAACTGGAGGGTACTTCCTCTTTATGCATTTCCATTTATTTCACTAACAGAAAATATTGTTAAGGTTGTAGATGGTCCATAAACAGGACTTCTTCGCCTTTAGTGGTCAAGACACTCTTGGCTTTTCTCTCTATTATTTTGATATAGTCAAGCTTTTCTCAGCATTTTCTCTCCATCCATGCCAGTCCAGTTCTCAGTAGTTTTATTCATATTGTTATATTCTCAGCACTCACTTCTTGAAGTTCTTTCTTGGAAAATTTTCATAGGGAGTATGAGCTAATACGTAAAGACAGTGTCATTGTCTGCTACAGCAAAGCATATTTCTGTGTACCTTAGATTTTTTCAAAGTTTCTGTTATCAATTAGTCAATTAACTTTACTGGCTCCTAGTAGGCATTTCTAGGTGCTGGTTGTCACCTTTAAAACTCTACATGGGGCCAGGACTTCTTTTCCCATATATTTTCTGACCATTCCATTAGATCTATCAGAGTGAGCATTCAGAGTTACTTGAAGTGTAACTCAGAGGTAGTATTCAGCCAGTTCGGACCGGTTCGGGCGAACCGGTAGTGGCGACCTGCTGGTGGGCCCGCCCACCCGCCCCCCCACCCTGGCGCTATGCCATCCTATTTAGGCACGTTTTGAAGCCGCGTGCATGCGTGCAAGCCGCATGTGCGATCAAAGCACGTATAGAAGGCCATGCACATGCGTGGAAGGAGCACGTGTGAGCGAAGCACGCACGCGCATGCTCACATTTGCAAACCGGTAGGGAAAGTAAGTGAATACCACCTCTGGAAGGGTTCCTTCTCGGACATGGTGCCTGCCCTATGCAACAGCCTCTTCCTAGAGATGGCCCTGACTCTAGTGATCTTTCAGAAGGCCATAAAGATCTGGCTTTTCCTTCAGGCATTGCAGCTTGGAAGTTAATTATAAGAGCTCTTTGTTTGTCATCCAGGGTTTGGATAGATACTGTAGATGGATGAATAACAGAAACTATCTTCCTTTCCCTCTTATCACTTGTATGGGCATTATATGTTACTAGCTCTTCAAATACTACCACAGGGCAGATCTATGCAGTATATCTATGCCTATTGGGATCCATGTTATACAAGATCAGACTTTAGACACGCAATCAAACTAGTTTTCTACAACTGTTTTACCCTCTAGGTGTGTTAGGATTACAATTATCGGATTTCTCAGCCATCTGGAAATTGTGGTAGATGTAGCCCTAATATTTCTAGACAATCAGGAAAGGTAGTAATAATGAGCCTGACAATCACGAAGTGTTTTGTGAAATTGAATCAGAACACTTAATGGGCAAGTACAGTGAACTATAAATCTTGTAAGTATTAAGTTTAAGTAGATAATAAAAATAGGAGTCAGTGCTGGATTTAAGAAGAGAATGTACAGGTACTAATAGAAGTAAAACCAGCACTATAAGTTAATGGCCGGTAAAGTAACTTAATTTTGGCAAGTATTCGCTTTAATCATAAGGAACAACCATAGAAAGCTGCATTATAAATAAACAAGTTAAAGTCATTTCTTCATTATAGATAAACAAATTTACTGAAATCTGCTTACAGAGGCTTGCTTTTACACTGCTTCTTGACATAGTTGAATTGCTTGTGAAACTATAAGATGGTTACAAGGTTGGTAATTTTCTAATGCTTCACAGTGCAAAATGGTGTCAGAACAGCAGTGACATTTTACAACTGCAGTCTTGTAATGTCTCTGTAGGTAAAAACGGGATTCATACAATTAATTGAAAAAAGTTTGTTCTAGTTTCATCTGCATTCAAAGTGATTTGTCAAATTTAATTAAGAATGTGCAGAGTTGGGAAGGAAATCATCCAGTCATCCTATGCATTGATATTGTTAAAATAATTTAATGTCTTGTGACAGAATAGTAATTGTAAAAGTGCTTTTATAAAACCCCATGTTTTCTTAATATCTATTTACTGCATTTTTAAATTGAACATTTTCAGAACCAGCCTCAATCCCTTTGGTGTTGTTACATTGTGTAGAAAGTAAAGAAGATGATCTTGATGGAGATATGTATAATTCATTGCTAGGGTGTTGAGAAATGAAAAATATTTCATCCCCACAACAAACAGGTAATATTTGTAAGCAACTCAGATAGACACCTCTCTCATAGGGCAAAAGAAGTAATAGCAGTTAGACATATACTACTTCACAGTGCTTTATAGCCCTCTCTAAGCGGTTTACAGAGTCATCATATTGCCTCCAACAATTTGGGTCCTCATTTTACCGAACTCGGAAGGATGGAAGGCTAAGTCAACTGGTCAGGATCGAACTCCTGGCTGCGGGCAGAGCTAGGCTACAATACTGCATTCTAACCAGAGGTTGTATTCAGCCAGTTCGGACTGGTTCTGGGGAACCGGTAGCGGAAAGTTTGAGTAGTTTGGAGAACGGGCAACTACCACCTCTGGCTGGCCCTGCCCCTGCCTGCCCCGCCCTTTCAGAAGTCCCCACGTGCCCCGTTTTGGCTCCCAGGTAAGTGCAGGGAGGCCCACTAGCCCAAAACGGGGCTCAGGGGGGTGCAGCACGCCCCCCATGGCCCATTTTTGCTCACAGGGGGCTGTAGGGAGGCCCACTAGGCCCAAAACGGGGTGCAGGGGGAGTGGCATGCCCCCCGCAGCCCGTTTTTGCTCACGGGGGCTGCAGGGAGGCCCACTAGGCCCAAAACAGGGCACGGGGGTGCGGCCCCCCGTGGCCCATTTTTGCTCCCAGGGGGCTGCAGGGAGGCCTAGCCTGTAAGGCTGGGGCACCCAATCGATCTATTCGCTGCCTCCCAGCCTCCCAGCTGATCGGCATGGTCGGTCTATTGCTGCCTCCCAGCTGATTGGCTCGGTCTTCTTTTGTTGCCCTGCACAGGAAAACGGAGCTGGGAAGTAGGTTAGTGGGATGGGGAGGGAATGTGGATTTTGCAGTATCCTTCCCCCAGGAGTGGGGTGGGAATGGGGATTTTGCAGTATCCTTCCCCCAGGAGTGGGGAGGGAATGGGGATTTTGCAGTATCCTTCCTCCAGGAGTGGGGAGGGAATGGGGATTTTGCAGTATCCTTCCCC